>CBVK0100635874.1:0-11263 GCA_900067695.1 Picea abies
TTGTCCATTTATTACTGGATAACCTATCCGTTATCCAGCTGACCTGTCTCCCACGCCCAACTGACCCCATTTTTAAATAAAATTACCGTTTTCCCCCATTTTCGTTGTTCACTCGTCGCGCCAGAAAAACTCATAGCCTGGTCCTCCGTTACATCCCGTCGCCTTCATCCACAGTCAGTCAACCCCACTAACTTCATGTTTATTGCAGGTACTGTTGCAGAGATGGTGCCAAAGCCAAGACAAGCAGAAGGAGAGGAGAATCCTTTTCTCCCGCCTCCTGTCGACCTAGAGAAGATCCCGCTGGTCGACAAAGACAGATTGATCGCAGATACCAAATGAGATTTCGATTTCTCAAACCTCCAGTCATGGCTCAGGGAGCTTTTCCTGGACTAGAGCGATGAAATTGGACTCTGGGAGTCCAATTTGCCCCTTTACCTCTTTCCCTAGATCCACCATTTTCCCAAGTTTGCACTTAAATGCCAAGCTCACTATATTCCCGAATATAGATCCGTCATATCCTCGTCTGGAGACACCCTGTTCCTCATCATGCCCGAAGACATAGACCAGATGATGCAAATTCCCCATACCGAGTCTGCGTCTCCTTTCAACCTAGAAATCCTTACAGAGTTATATCAGAAGATGACTTTTCCCTAGAGAGCTCAAATATTCGAGCTTTTCCTTCCCACCTCCGCTCAATTCCCTTCCACAAACCCCCCTTACTCGTCATCCATGTTCTCCACTAAGGGAAACCAAGTCATTTCCTCCCTTTGTGCCCTGCTAGGGTACTATTCCGACCAGTGGGTAGATGAGCCCATTTTGGGTTTTCTATCCATTTTCTCCAATGATGAAAAGTCCACCACCCAGTTTGATTTCAACACCTTCTTGGCAGAAAATATTCACGAACAGTTCGTGAATTTTGGCACGGAAGGCATGTTCAAATACTCATCTATATTGGCATACATGTTTGTTTACTTTCAAGCAGATAAATTCAGTTTTTCCATGCAGAAAATGGACGCAGATGGAAGGCCTCAGCCGATCACAACATGGACCTCTTTGCTGAAGCATAACTCCACGGAGTATAGCTTCAAGGCATTCATCAATCTTTTCTACCACCCTGTGGTAAGCATGCTGAGTGGCAGGCCCGAGCCTCGAATAAATGACGAAGTCCAGAGAATCTTGCATCTCTCGGACAACACAAAGACCGGGGATTGGTACTTGTATCAAAACCATACCGAGATCAGAGTATACGGTTGCGAGCTGGCGCCGTATAAGCTGCCCAAATATTTTCCTGTAAGAATATTTGCTTTAGAATACATAAGGCAGATTATGAATTCTGATGATATTCATTTCGTATCATTGAAGAAAAAGCAGCAACTTCGAATCAAGGGGCAGATTGGTTCCTTCATCTGCAACAGTCGGGGCGCCAGGGAAGAAGCTGACAGGATGTTGAAAGAAATGAATTTCTTTATGAGCTTCCCATGGCACTATGATCCTTATGGGATCATTTCAGAAATGTGGATGGAGAACAAAAACATACCATACGTTCACGAAGCTAAGCCCGAGATTGAGAAATTTGCCAATCAGACTGTGTGGGTGCTTGACACCTTGGTCGAAGTGGAATAGCAGGTTCCCCCGACCACTGTGCCACCAACAACCATGCCTCAGGTCCCTAAGGAAAAAAGGCCTTGACAAGAGTCATCTCCGCCTGTCACGGAGGTATCATCTGAAGAGTTCTAGTTGCATACTAAGAGGCCCAAGACAACCACAGTTCCTAGCCCTACTAGGGAGAAAGAAACCTCACCTACCACAGTGTTCAAGACTGTCATTCCACCTTTCGGATCAAGCCTATATCAGGGCATCACCCCAGCAGTTCCAAAGAAATCCTCAGACTCCCCACTGGACACTCATCCGGGCAAGACTGGGCCCAAATTGAGCATTTTCGAGAAGTACGAGCTGATTAAGAAAAAGAATCAGACCCTTACCAGCAGCACTTATGCTCAGTTTCGAAAGCAAACGTCGACTGCGCAGCATAGGCTGCTGTCTGCATTTGACACAGAAAAGGGAAGGATGCACATGGCTTTCCTTCAGGTGCAGGTACCAGACCCCAAGGCGATCATAGACTACAAGAGAGCCACCTTCGAATTCTAGATGAAGGACATGCACCCAACAGATAAAATGGATCTGCACAAGCAGACAGGGGAGATGGTATTCCATACATTGGTGCATGCTTCCGCCTCTGCAGCCAAATTACAGGTGTCGCTCAACAATGCTCAAACGCAGCTCAAGCTGGAGAAGATATCGTCCTTTGCGAAGGACAATAGAATCAAGACTTTGGAGGAGCTGGTCCTCAAGATCGGCTATGACCCTTCGAACGCCAAAACTGCAGAGGAGATGATAAAGAAGAAGAATGCAAACATCGCCTCATTGAGGAAACAACTGAAGCTCCCACCCACAGAGGACTCGCAGGCGAAGGAGATAGCAGAGAAAGAAGGCGAGAAGGATGAAATGCTCAAGTTGCTCATGGAACAGAATGCACAACTCAAAGAAATGGAAGCTGAGATGGAAATATTATTAAAAGAGAAGGAGCAGATGAAGCCAATGGAAGTCATTCCATTGAGTGCCATTCCAATTTCAGGAGCAAGCACAGCAGCAGTGACAACAATCCCATCTACAACTCCAGTGACATCACAAGAAGGGACAGGCGACCTCGCCAAATCCATGGAAAAGATGAACCTACAAGAGACAAAGATCAACAGGCTTAAAAAGGAAGTTGAGAACCTCCAGGAACTCAAAACTTCCTTCCAAACTAGTCTCTCCAAGGAAAAGCAGGTAACTGAACAGCTCAGGAAGGAGCTACAGCAGCTCCAAAAGCAAATAGTGGCACAGAAGACTTTGGCTGAGGTCAAAGAGAATGTATGGACAAACATCACAAAGTCCATAAATGAGATATGGCCCATGATCCAAATTATGTTTGAGCAGAATGAGTTGGTCCAAAGGAGAAAACAGGCTATTGAGAAGATCAGAGTAGAATTGGGGGAGATGCCAACACAGGCAAATGATATCATCAAGTTCCTAAATTCTAAGACCAGAGAAGAGCTAGAAGAGCTGAAGATTTAAGATAGAACTGAGACCATCCTTGAGGTCAAAAGAGTTTTGACCAAGAGAGGATTAATGCTTCAACTGGAAGAAAAGGTTCAGATCATGGAACAGGGGGTACAAAGGTTCTTCAACAAGATTGAGGCTCTCCAAAAGAAAGGTCTGCCTGGTCTGAAGGTTATTAATGATAAACTGATGACACTTCCTAATTACAAGAAGAGATTGGCTGAGGAGTCCAAGGACAACTCAAAGTTTGCAGGCATACAAGGGAACATCACCGGCAAAGCATTCCTGGATGCCCTTCAGTTGGACATCAGTATCCAACACGAGATTCGATACATATTCCTCACCAAGCCTACATTTGCCAAGTATACAAAAATGGACAAAGTGTATCGAAGACTGCTCAAAGTCACTGTGCCTAGTCATCTCAGATGGGAGGAACTCTGCGATTTGCTCGATTAGCAGATGAGCTGTCCAGGTCCAGTCACCTGTCCAGTCAGATGAGGTCATGCAAAGACTTCATCAACGGTCTACCCAGAACTCAGCGTGCAGTTTCACCAAGTCATCAATCAGTTCCGAGATTTAGGAGATTTGTTAAATTAGTTAGGCTAAAAATAGAAGTAGCACGTCCTGATCATTTATGACAGGAACGTTTGTAATTTGAGTTATAAATACTTCACCTTTCAAAGTATTGAGGGTTGTTGATCTTCACACCCTGACACTATTCAGACTGTAACATTTTTGAAGAGATCTTCCATTAATAAAGAGGAGGCACTTTTACAGGATTCTTGTGTGTATTCACTGGTGATGTTATTCTCTAAGTTGAATGTTATTCTTGCTTTGTGATCATCTTGTTTTCTAATTCTAATCTTTAAGAGTAACGAATGTTGTAGGATTTATCTTGGATACCCTGTTTCTGACTCGAAAGATTTTAGTGTTTATGTTCTGGTGTTTTCAATTAAGAAATTCTTAACTGCTTCTTAGTTGAAATTATCTTTCTCATCTTTTCTTCTGTTCATCATCTAAGCTACTAAAAGATCCAGTGAGTATATTATCTCGCCTTGTGGAAGTCTTCCTTCACGTTTCTGGTTGTATTTCATATTTAATTAAACACAGACCCCATAGCCCAATGGATGTGTAGACTGTTTCAACCAATTCAAAAAAACACTTTGACAACAAAACCTACCTATTTCTTTACCTAGCCTAATATCTAAGATTGGAAACATAGCTAAATCATATAGAGAGATCCCTCTCTGAAGTTGGAAGGGCTAGATCCCAACTTTAAAAGTGGTTGGATAAAGTTACCTTTGTAGATTTCTTCTGTTTCAACCTCTAGGAAATTTACCAAGTGCTAACAGGCCCATCGAGGTTTATCATATGCCCTCCCAACATCAATCTTACATCCTTCTCCTCTTAGGTTGGGTTCCAAGACTCCCAAATGAGTCTTGCAACTAGATCTTTCCTCTAAGACTTGCATCTTTCTTTCCTACGTGGGTTCACACCCTCTTAGTTTTTTTTTGGGTTTCTCTCTCTGCATGTGGTTTTCTAACCAACACTCTCTTCTCCTTCCTTCCATAGACCTCCCCCCCATATTCCTCGCTCTGTTTCCCCCCATCTTCGTGCGCTTCTCTTGCACGCATTTTTCCACAGGAAGGTTCTCGACATGTCCTCTTCCTTCTGTCAGAAGGAACTCATGGGTCAATTTGGACTGTAGAATTAGTACTTTGTTGTACCTTTAGTTGGTAGCCTATGTTGTCCTGGCCAGATTTCCCAGGTCTGTATTCATGGGGGTGGTTGGTTTTTAAAACACTAGTATTTCCTCATTGATTGATTCTACCTTGGAACCAGAGTTATGGAAAATGACTTATCATTTCCAAATCATATATTTCAGCAAGGAGGCTTGGGCCATCTTAGCATAATGATTCTCCTCTCTAGGTTTCCTCACTCTTTCCTCTAGTGGTATCATGGCCAATACTCAAGGCTTCACCCCACAGTCAGTTGATTGGCGTGTTGAATCAACACTAACTTAATTACAGTGTCTATGTGCCATCATATGGAAATCATCAATCATGAATAATTTACAAGCTCGGGGAAACATGGTTGTTACACATTGAAAACTTGAACATGAAAATTTATCTCCATGTGAATCTTAATGCTCACATTATGATCAAAATAATATTTTGGTTCTCTCTATATCAAGTTCCTCTACTTCTAGCTCCAAATGCCTTTTCCTTGAACCTTCTTTATAGTTATCGGATGGTTCTAGGCAACATCATTCTATTCACAGTATATTATATAAATTTTCTCACTTGTGTCATTCATCCCGATGACTAGTTGAGCACCATCTTGATAACTATTTTACTTCGTTGGGTTTTCTCTCAAAAAACTTCATCGAAGTTCTCATATTTCACATGATCTTGAATTTCCTGATGAATTACACTCTAGCTTCATTCTATGACCATTTATAATGACGAGATCAATGGTTGTCCCAATGATAGTCCCTATAATTGACTTTCAGTTAATAGTCCCAATGACTATCATATCCATATTTCTACAATGACTAGTTTTGAACTTTGGACACTTGGTTAGAGTTTTTAGATTTTTGTTGGAAATCATCAATTAGAAACAACTTATCCTTTTTCTCCATCATAATTTCACTATATCACGTAGTACAAAAATTCTTGATACCTATTTTATAATGACTATCTCAAAGAAAATTCCAATGACTATTTCTAGAAATTTCCAATGATTATTTTCCAATGACTATGTTCTAAACACTGGAAACTTAGTCAAGTTTTCAATTTTAGAAGAGAATTTTCCCATAGACATTCCTCATAAAAAATCATTGTGTCTTCTCTTATCATATTTTTTTGTCTCAAGCATGCTTAAAATTACAATCCCAATGACTGCCTACAATGGTCCTTTCAGATGGCTAGTTTCCAAGTGCTTTAACACATAGCCATTTTTTTACAGACAAGAACATTTCCCATTAGATATTGCTTGGTTTCTTCCCATTGGAAACCTATGTCTCACACACATTGTTCAACTTACTTATGATGGCCACTCTCTGACAATCATTTCCAATGGATACATTTTATTCCTATCTTCCAAGTGCGTTTAAATTTATACATTTTCCCAAGTCTTTGTAGAGGTCTTTCCATCATACATATTCATATCAACCATATGTTTTCACTACTTCCACCACTTCATGATGCCTAACACAAGGATCATCCTAATGACTATCTAGAATGTTTTCATGAAGATCAAGACTTAGCCATTTTTCTCTTATCCTTTAAGCATTTCACATAGGAGTCATTGCCCTTGTTTCACCAAAAGTATTTGTCTCATGCACACATAGTATCTTTCAATCATATTCTTTTGATGGTCCTTTTATAAGTGTATTACACTTAGTCATTTCATGAACTTTTACAAAGAACTTTTCTCATCGAAAATCACTTGGCATTCATCTCTTCAAAAACTTATGTCTCCTGCATATTCAACATGTTTCCAATGGTTACTATTAATGGATATTTTTGATGATTTCTTTCCAATTATAAGTGTATTACACTTACTCATTTCATGAACTCTCACAAAAAAATTTTCCCATTGAAAATCACTTGGCATTGATTTCTTCAAAAACTTATGTCTCCTACACATTCAACATGTTTCCAATGGTTACTATTAATGGATATTTTCGGTGATTGCTTTCCAAGTGTTTTACACTTAATTACTTTGCATAATTTTCCAGTAGCATATATCATATGAAATTATTCCATCGGTGATTGGATTTCTCCATTATCCCCAATATTTTTTGATAACCAAATCCAAGGTCATTCCAATGAATGGTTTTATTGCAACCTCAAGGTAACATTTCTGTTAATCAATAGTTTTATGGAGTACTTAGTGAAATTTTTCAATTTCCTTGGTTTTTAGAAAATTTCACTAGATGGAAGTAAACCCTTCACCTCTCTTGTAGCTACACGAACACTCTCATTGCTTCCCATTGAATTCTTAAGGGTGAATTTCCCATTAAAAAGATACAAGAATTTGCATTCCATGAAGTTTGAAAACCCAAACGATATAAAAAACCTACAGTTTTACATTATTTCATGAATTGGAACCTAAGCCTTATTAATTCTCCACAACTTCATTCACATTCGATGGCATGTTCATAGTCAGGCCTTCTCAAAAGAAACAAACGTGTAGACCCAATGGATTTGAATACTGGAATATCATTAGTAAGATATGCATTTAATGCAGTCTATGAGATTTTAACATTGAACTCTTTGAATCCTAGCAAATTCGTTCCATAACAAGCCCATAGGCTTAGTCCTAGTCTAGCTTATGAATCTTAACCATTAGTTCATCATTATGAGCATCCAACTTGACAAAATCAACCTAGTGATCATTGAGGTATTTTATCAAATAGTTTAAGTACAAGTGCAATGTTTCGTTCAATAGTTCACATACTGAACCCATAACAATCTAGTGTTGTAACCTTGCACCTTGTAGCCTCCCAAAGTATTGGTAACTTTGATCAACAAGACATGCCAAGTAGAGTTCAATTTATATGCTAGGAATGAATATCTAGAAATAATGGGATAGGTCAAAATATGGAGAGTTGAACTCATGTATATGAATATTGGTTTAAGAGCGAAGTAGGGGTTTGTATGTTCACAATTTTACAGTTGTAAGTGAAAATTGACAATAAGAGTCCAAAAGGGATGAGACCCCATAGTGGTCTATGAATTTACATTTAATTTTATTGATTTTTTTTCAAATGTGACTATGGTGATGGTACTACTTAATTGATTGATGATGATGATGATGATGATGATGGTGATGGTGATGATGGTGGTGGTGGTGGTTAATGTCCATTGAGACCAAATACGGTTTATATAATGGTAAGGAATTACTTGGTTTTCTTTAGAATTTTTTTTCTATGCTTGAAAAACATTAAGAGAAGCGTTCTAACATCACCATAGTTTTGATGAGTTAGAAGGTTAGGAAGGTTGGTATTGTGACAAATATTTTGAAATTGTGATCTAATTTGGGTATATGCAAGACATTCTGAGAGAAAGCTATTTTCATATTCAACCCTCTTAGTTTCAAAAAGATGGCAGATTCTTTTAACCCGCGACATTTTGGGAATTTTCCAATGCCCAATTTCACTATGGAGCTTGTGAGAGTTTGTTCTTATTTTAACATTGTTGATTTTCTTCTTTATGCTAGTTAAAACCGAGAGATACTTTTGATCTTCTAGATTAGAGTCAATCACCTCCTTATAGTATCTTAATTTTCTTTTATCCTCTAATTCTTTATCACACCACAATTTCTCCTTAAACTTAAATGTAATAATATTTTTAATATTATTGCTATTTTGCAAGATGACCTCTTCCTTTATTTCCCAATGATTCCAAGCCTTTGATAAATCATTTTGGGAAGCCTCTTGTCTTCCATGTTGTTTGTCTTGTTCTTGTAAATTAGGTACCTAGTCATAGTCATTCTCTCAATGGAGGAAAGGATTACTTCTATGAGGAGGATATGATATGGTGTATTTCCTTTAATTTTGGGAATATAAGTTACAAAATTCTTTTGGATCTTCTCTATCTTTCTCCATGTTTCTCTAGAGGTATTGCATCCCCAAATTTCACATCCATATAATCTAATAGGAGTGATGAGAGTCTCAGAGAGAAATATTTCCTTATCCCATAGCCAAAAGTCAACTGATTTTCAATTATTTTCAAGATCATAATAAGCTTTCCACCATTTATTTATCCTTTTCTCAACGCTATAGTTCCATTTGAGCAAGCATTGAACCTGAAAATTGTTGCCGCCCTTGTTGGGCTTGTATTACCTTTTGCAACCATGTCAAAGTTATACTTTATCCAACCTAGAACACGAGTCTCTGATGTTTAATTGTAAGTTTCCTTAATTAACCCCTTTCCATTAATGGGTAGGCTCAAGGTAGTTGAATTCAAAGATAACAACAACTTAAAATTTGAAGTATCCTTAATTTCATAATTCCATTAGAAGGGAATTATATTTTAAGTATCATATTAAAATATCTTTATTTTAGAAATTTTCATATGAATCCGACAAATGGTGTTTATTTTAAGTTGAATATAGTGAATTTGATTGACATTGGGTATTTGGATCCTTTTTGAACAAAATTGTTTTATCTGTCTCCTCCTCTTCAACTATTGGTTTAAACTTTGTCACCTTTGTTGAATAAGTGTGCCACTCCTTGGGAAGCTCGTATGAGTTTTCTCCCAACCCAACCATGATTTGTAGGTGGTTATGGATTGAATTATAAAAGTCTTGGATGTCCTTTTCCACTCCCATGTATTGATCCCAACCTCATAAAGTTGCTTTTAAGAATGATAATACACAAGTAATGTCATCACTAAAGGATTTGATGCAGTGAAACCTATGTTTGTCATCTACACTAGAGAGCTACATAAACGTAGAGGATGAGATTATATGATCCACTAAAAGGCCCAGTGAGAACAAATCACATTGACATCACGACGTTCAATATGAGGACTCTAAGAAAACACATAACTTTGGTAGGTCAGGTGCCCACCCTATTTGGAAGAAGCATTCAAGAGAATATTCTTTATGGAAAAGAACACACAATCTAGGTGGAAATGATAGAAGTTACCAAGGCTTCTAATGCTCCCAACAAATCAAGATATATTCAAATGAAATAATTTGTTTATGCAATAAATCAAGATATATTCAATTAACAACAATTGAAATAATTTTTTTAATAACTTAGGACTTATTGAATCCATTTAATGAAATTAACTTGGTTTTGTATAGCTCTTTGGAGGAGGGATACAAAACAAACTATGGAGACATGATATTGCAAGATTAAAATTTTTTAACACAATTTATTGTCTCCATACTTGCCTTCCCAAGAAAACATAAGACAAAGCATACAAACATTAACAACAACCAAAATACAATGATTACAACTATAACTAAACTATGGTATTACTATTTAGGAATATGCGCCATGTGAAATGATTACAACTATAACTAAACTATGGTATTAATATTTAGGAATATGCTCCATGTCAAATGACTACAACTATAACTAAACTATGGTATTACTATTTAGGAATATGCTCCATGTGAAATGGTTCTTAACATTTAAGATTACGTGTGCCCTTATCTTCATCATTATCGTTATTGTATTATGTGAGTGTATTTTTTTTTCCACAAAAAATTGCTCATTATATTGATATATATTTTGTTCTCTTGACAAGGTATATAAATGTTGCTCAACGCAGTTCTAGTACATAGATCATGCTCTAAAAAACATATTCTACCATTGTCTCAACAGAACCAGAAAATTGACAGAGATAAAAACCAACACGCATGTTGCAAAAAAGGATTCGAAAAATAAACCATAAGGTGCTCGCTCCCAAAGGACCTCAAAGTGTTAACCAAACACCGCACGCCCCTAAAGGACCTCAAAGTGTTTACTAAAAACACCGCACGGCCCCAGTGAGGACCTCAAAGCTCTGGCCCAGACCTCTTCTTGCCAAGGAGAGAGGACCACAATGAAAGGAAGAAAAACTGCAGAAAACGAAACCCCCCGACGCAACATGGTCACCAACGCACAACCGAAAATGTGCGCTCAAAGAGAGAGCATAAACATCGTCGAGGTTTTGTTGTGGTCGTCGACTGATTTGTAGCCCCACTTGCCTTGAAGATGCACATGCCCGAGCCACCGAACCCTCCGGATGCGCCAAAACGCCTTGAAGCACTTCTCGCCCATGAAGAAGCTCACTCTTCGACCACCTTGCAGCCCCCGCCCGAGTTCTCGCTCACCCTTCTCGCCACAGGGCCCCACTCGCCCATGTACTCTCGCTCGCCCTTTTCGCCGTAGAGCCCAAGCTCGCCCATCTCACTACAGAGTCCCGCTCGCCGCTGCCGCTGCCGCTTGCCTTTCCTCACCGCTCAACTTTCCTCAATACAAACTGTAGAGGTTCTCACCCGCACTCGCCCTTCTCCCTAAAAGTTTCTGAAATGCGACTAGTAAAACCCTAGCCATAGAACCCATACATATATCTTTTCCAAAAAGTATATCTATATATTTTGCTGTAAATAGTGAGATCGGAAGAGCGTCGTGTAGGGAAAGAGTGTAGATCTCGGT
>CBVK0100635875.1:0-11263 GCA_900067695.1 Picea abies
GCATCAAATCCAAGAGAAATTCAAAATTTTGTGTTGGGATTGTCGAGTTGTTCGATTTGTCTCCACACTGGCTCGCTTGATGTTGGCGATGCTCCTGCATCATATTGCTTCGTTTTCTCCTTTGGTTCTGTGTCATTTGTGAAAATGCTTCAATGCTAACCCTGCAACATTAAACTCAGTAAGTATGGCTAGTATCTTGGAGTGGGCTTGGCCTAGGCAGAAACAACAGGAGGAATATACTGGTTGGATACTACCCTACAAAAGGTAAGCATACTCTCGGTTGTTTTATTTTTGAACCCTGTTACTCTTGAATATCGTAATACATGCTAGTCAATATCTATTTCCTGTTGGCTCTAACGGTTTTGACATTCTTGGATCCGAGATAGAGCATTATGGGTTTGTTGGGTACCCTTTCAATGCTTAGGGTTTCATCGTAGATTCAATTTATTTCTCTGTGCTAGGTTCCAAAGTCTTTATTCCCTACGATAGGTATTTTCACCTCTACGAAACCTCATAGAAAGTCCTGGATTGTATTAGCATACCAAATAGAACACGAATGCCCAACAACGCATGAGTTATTTTTCTAAAATAGATTCAAGCTTTTTGTATCTTTAGTTTCTCGTACTGTGTGATTGATCTCTCTGAAAACTCGATAGAGGTTAAATTCCTGGGTTGATTCTTTCAGGGTTTTAAAGATTCAGTATGTTTCCTTGTCCATTTTTCATTATCTGACTGTATGTAATCATTGATACATTTACCATGGGTAAGGTGACGACCCTCTACTGTGTTCCGTCTCCTACATTCTGAGCACAGGGAGAATAAGGTTCAATTAGCTCACTTTTTCACTTAAACGTCAATACTCGACATCGGTATCATAGTTTCATGCAGCTCATCTGTAATAACAGATTTCACTATAACTTTATACCGCCTAAACACTTATGTAATTTTTTTTTCCTATGTCTTTGTTCCTAAATCTATATTCTAAATAATGAATCTAGACTTCTTTCATGTGAGAAAAATAGTATAATGAGATACCCTCCATACCCTGTCCAGATCTTTCTATTTGCAAGACCGTATTCTGCAGTAACAAAGTGATTTCATTATGTCTGTATTGCACATTTTACTTGCTATGTTGATATTTACGATTTCATTTTCTTTTGAGTTTTAAAATGGCAACTTCATAAGTAAACAAAGTTCTGCATCTTTGTTTGAATTCCCGAACTATCGGCTCTCAAACCTAAGAGTACACATCCCGAGACTTACTGTGATTTAATGTTTTTTCAAAAATACAAGATGTATATTCATAAACATGTCCCATCTATATGCAGTGAGTTTTCTTACCTAAATGTACGCATTTAGTAACTGACATGTAATACTTTCCTATTCATGTTTCACATATTTATACAAATCTTTGTTATGTTTGTGAGACTGTTCTCTCTGTACATAATTAAATTCCATCTGAGTTTATACCTCTAGTAACTTATATAACATTCTCCTTAAGTCTCGTGTGCTTGAAATCCGTGTGTAAATTTGTCTGATTTTTTAATCAACAACTCATAAGTTTTAACATTTATGGGAGCAAAGTCCTGCAACTTTGTCTGTAGTCCTGAATTGGGAATTTTATGCCTCTGTGGGACATACGACTATAATGTCTGAAATTTATTATTTTGGTTATGAAAAATACTAAATATTTTAACACTTTTTAATTACTTGTTAACATTATAGAGCATTCAATTAGATTCCTTTCAGTTACAAAACTAATGATGGGGCTCTTCAACATTAGTGGAGGATTGCATTCATGCCATATATAAGATAAGTATTATCCACTTGCTAAATCTTTATTGTTTAATTTCGTTTTGATTATTTTAGCACAATTTACTAAAATCCGTCGATTTTCCCTTTCCGAGGTTAAACATTTCGAAGGAAACGAACAAAGGAAAGATCCTTACTCAAAAGGTATTCGAGTTCCAAATCTCAACGCTAAAATTAAAACTCTCCAGGTTCTGTTTGTTAATATTATAGGGTCCTTACCCTAGTGTATTCAACCGTGATAAATTGGAATAATGGTTTTCATGTATAAAACAATTATTTGTAATGTACTTCTTAATGGATACACAGTTGTAAAAGGACTCCATTTGAATATGATTCTACATTTTACAATGGTCGTGGTATCATGTATTTTGTAAACTATTAAATCTCCATTTGTCTATGGACCATATATATAGAGAGTGTAATCTCTTTCCCTATATATATAAAATGTAATTTCTTTTCAAAAGGGAGGACTGCTATTTTCTTTATTCTTTGTTCTATGGTATCTGTACAAAGACTGATATGGTATTATGCATGTATATTTATGTATATAAATATATCTATATTGATACATGGAAATACACACAATTATCCTCTATTGAAGTATGTATTCACCTGTAAATTTTCAGTACACAAGCAACAATTATAACATTTCTTGATACCTAGTCAAACATATACATATATTTCCAATCCAAGCTCAAAACCATGATATTATTGTCAATTCTATATAGCTATAACTTAGCTTCAGTAGGAATTAAAACTCACAATAGTTTTTTATCCTTGCTCAATGAATATAATCAACCTCTAAGATAATTATCCTATAACCCTTTCATTCTATCATCTAATAATTAACAAAACATTCCACAAGAAAACAAGTAGATGTACATATCTGAATAAGATGTTGGAACACAAATGAAACAACCAATTTCCATCGAACCGTAGAACAGAACAACCAAACTACTTTCTTTGTTCACCCCCTAGCCTAACCATGAGGCCATGAGGGAGAATTCCAATGATCCTCTTTTGCTATAGTCCTCTTTCCATATCAGAAATCCCCTTGCCTCACACTCCAAACAGTGTTCATAACAACAAGTGATATCCTCTCTCCAACATACTAAGAAACGTCTTGCCTCCTCCCATATGTTGTATAACACGAGAAACTTCTACCTAGGTCTTTTTCCCTCAGGAATTTTCACAGCTTTACAAATCCTTGATTTTCAGGTTCTGCTAATGGTCAAATTCCTCATTTTCCACTTGTAAAATTCAGCCTTGAGGTAACTCAAGTATATTCCCCAGTAATGGACTCATGGTCAGTTGTTTTCAACCTGCCTGTTCCATTTTTCCTTCAACAATTAATATATAAAAAGAATTGTCTTTTACATGTGTCATAGTCAAAGAGTTGGTTGGGAAAATCAAATCTTTGCCCAACAATCACAAATAATTAATTACAAATAATCAAATTTCAAATTCGGATTTGCCATAAATGGCAATAATTTTCCAAATACGAATTTTCCAAGAACAAAAATTTATTCCTAAGTGCATACAAACTTTAATAATTAATTACATCCTCTCCCCCTTTAGTACAAAACCATCCTTAGTGTTCATTCCTCTCTCGAAATAGGGTTGGGTAAGATTTCTGCAAATCTTCCTCCAATTCCCAAGTGTTTCCATTGCACTTTTACCTAGGCGATGGCTCTGTTCTATAGTATTGTTTCTTTCTTGTGCAGAATATGCAAAGGTTATGCTTGGAACTTGACTTTTGGTTCCACCTACACCATGTTCCAATAAATGATGTGAGTAGGATCATGAATATACGTTTTCAACAAAGAAACATGAAATACATTATGAACTTTTAAATTTGCAGGGAGTGCAAGTTGATATGCCACGAGTCCAATTCGATCTAAGATCTCGAAGGGGCCACAAAACTTGTGCATCGACTTTCAACTGTTTCCTATATTTAATGAACTTCTTCTTTCTTTGACTTTTAAATACATGTGGTATCCAACTTGACATTCCTGGTGTCTTCTTTTACAATCTGCGTAGATTTTATGTCTATCCTGTGGCTCTTTTAAATTTTGTTGTACCTTTCTGACCAGTTTCTCCATTTCCTAGAGAATTTCTGGTCCCATCATGAGTCTGTCAACTGGGTCATCCTAGCTAATTGGAATTGTACATTTTATGTCATACCTTATTTCGAAGGGACTCATTTTAGCTGATGTCTGATAGACATTATTGTAAGCAAATTCCACTAAGTGTAGGTATTCCTCCCACTTAGTTGGTTTCGTCCTTACGTACATTCGTAAAATAGCTTCCACAATCTGGTTTGTTCCTTCAATTTTCCCATTTGTTTGTGGATGGTGGCTTGTGATGAAATTCACGTTAGTATTCAACCATGCAAACAATTCTTTCCAAAACATTGATGTAAATTTGACATCTCTATCTGAAATCACCATTTTATGAATACCATACAATCTAAGTATTTCCTTCATAAATATTTCAGCGATGTTAATAGATTTATAAGTAGATTTCACAAGAATAAAATGTGCATACTTGCTTAGTTTATCAATTACTACCATAAGCAAATTATTCTTCTTTTGAGTTTTAGGAAAACCCGTGATAAAGTCTAGTGAGATAGTTTCCCACTTCCACTCTGGTATAGGTAGAGGTTGTAATAGGCCGGTTGGAAGCTGATGTTCAACGTACACCTGTTGACAATATAAGCACTTAGATAAGTATTCATTTGTCTCACCTTTCATGTTAGGCCAATAAAACAACTTCCTCAATGTTGTTACAATTTTCTGGTATACCAAATGACCAAAATATGTCTTCTTGTGCACTTCATCCAAAATTGTTATCTTTAATTCAACAGAATTTGGTATGTACATCTTGTTTTTAAATCTTAACAACCCATTTCTATCCAAACTCAGATCTGTTCTCTCCAAATTTTATACATTACTTTGCAAATCTTCCACAGTTTTGATGTAGTTTTCGTCATTACCACTTGCAGATTTTATCCTTTTCTTAATGTCGCTTTCTTCCCTGCTAATACTTATCTCAAAAAACCCATGAGTTATTCTACTTAAGGCATCTGCCACTTTGTTTTCCTTACCCTTCATGTGTCTTACTTCAAAATCGAATTCACTCAAGAAGGCTAACCACCTTGCTTGCCTTGAATTAAGATTTGGTTGACTGAATAAGAATTTCACACCACTGTTATCGGTTAATAACAGAAATTTTATGCCCATTATATAGTGTTGCCACATTTTTAATGCATGAATTACAACTGCTAATTCCAGGTCGTGTGTGACATAGTTTCGTTCATGTTCTTTTAGCTTTCGTGACTCGTAACAAATAACATTTCCTTCTTGAGTTATGACACCTCCAAATCCTTCTTTGCTTGCATCCATGCACACTGTAAAGTCTTTATGAGGGTCTGTTACCTTTAAAATAGGTGTGGTAGTTAACAATTCCTTTAACTTATTAAAACTATCCTGGAATTTCTGCAACCAAGTAAACTTTGTCCCCTTTTTCTATAGGGATGTGATTGGGTATGAAATCTTAGAGAATCCCTCAATAAATCTATGGTAGTAACCGGTAATTCCCATGAATGACCAGATGTCCGCCACATTCTTAGGGATAGGCCATTCCATGATGGCTCTTATCCTCTTTGGGTCAAATGCAATACATTCTTCAGATATTACATGTCCTAGGTGTTGTATTCTCTTTTGGTAGAAGTCACATTTGTCAAATTTTCCATACAACTTGTGTTTTCTTAGGGTCTGCAATACTATCTTTAGATGTTCTTTGTGTTCATCCATTTTTCGAATACACTAGAATGTCGTCAATAAATACCAAAACAAAATTATCCAAATATTATTTGAATATGTTATTCATTAAACACATAAATGTTGTTGGTGTGTTAGTGAGACCAAATGGTATAACAATAAACTCATAATGTCCATATCTCATTCTAAACGTTGTTTTACTTATCTATTCATCCTTTATTCTGACCTAGTGATAACTATATATTAAATCTAACTTAGAAAAAATCTGTTCCCCTCTCACTTGGTCAAACATATCATTAATTATGGGTAGGGGATACTTGTTCTTAACAGTCATTTTGTTTAACTATCGATAATCTATACATAATCTTAAACTCTCATCTTTCTTTTTAACAAAAAGGACACTTGGTCTGATGTATTCCTTGTCCATCGGTTCTTGTAGTTGTATTTTCAGATCTATCAATTTGGGTAAACACATCCTATAGGGTGCCTTAGATATCAGGGTTGATCCAGGTAGCAGATCAATAGAGAAATCTATCTCTCTTCTTGGAGACATTTTTGGTATTTTATCCACAAATAAATCTCTAAGTTCATGTAAGACGGTAAATTGTTATAGGATGCGTTTATCTTCCTTTCCTAACATATTTCTCACTTGAATAACATAAATCTGACAACCTTTATTCATGCATTTCTTAAACTACATGGTTGAAATATGCCTAACTGAGACTGGTTTTTTTATGCCTTGTATTGTCCTAACTGTGTTGTTTTTGTCTCTGTAAGTGAGTGATTTTTCGTAACAATACAAGACTACTTTATGTTTCTCTAACCAGTCCATTCCAATGATTATATCATACGACCCCAATGATAATATATTCAAATTAAACTTTGTATTTTGGCCATCTAAACTGAGTTCACAATCAGAATTGAAATCTGTGACTTTTCTTTTTGTCCTTATTGCTAGCTGTACTAACCAAGATTTAGTATGCTTCACTTTCTTAATCTTGTTTGAATCAACTACACCAGGAGTAACATAACTCAGAGTAGCTCTTGGGTCAATTAAAATAGAAATACTATTATTATTAACTTTACCTTCAACCTCCACTATAGTGTATTGATGATCAACTTGTCGACCATCCACAGTTGCATTAATTCTGTGTACACTTTTGCCCACATCTCCTACTGTAGAGGCCTCTTCCAGGTTATGAACTATGGTCCTTGTTGTTGAAGTTAAATGTAGACAATTCCTCCTTAAATAAGGTTCTCCACACTCCCAACATTTTAATGGTTCTCTGGGGCTGTCCCCAAATTTCTTGGTTCCCATATTAACGGGTCTACCTCCCCCTTGGGTTTTCTAGGTATTGGAATGAAAATATTTCCTTTAGAAATTCTTTGCCACATTCCAGAAAGGGGCTGGTTGGAAGCCTTTCTTTCGTTGATTCAGTATGTCATGTTTCTTATCTTTCTAAGCCTTGGGAATTTCAGACCGTTATTTGTATTGATCGTAGCACATTTGGGCCTTTCTAAAAACATCACTTAAGGTCTTGGGATTTTTGAATTAAATTTTGTCCTTATAGGACTATGGTAGGCACAAATATTCCCTGATGTAGGGCACAAATCTTAATAATTCAAGATATTTGTTTATCAGGTTGTTCATGGTCATTTGTCTGAGTCTTAGCTCGTAAAACTCTTTGGTCTTTATTTCATAGTAACTTTCTGATAAATACTGTTTCTTGAAGTATTTCTTGAAATCTGAACATTCCATATGTTTCTCCTTTAAACCCTTGGCCAACTTCATGTTCTACCACCAGATACTCGCCTTTCCTTTCAGGTTATAAATGGCCATTCTGCCCTTCATGTTACTTGAATAATTATGAATCTGAAAGTAATTTTTTATATCCAGTAACCATTCTTGAGCCTCCTCCCTTGTCTTGGATTCATTGTCAAAGGTGGACAGTTTGAGGTTCTTGAACTCACCCTCCAAGTGGTCCACCTGTTTCCATTTCCTTGTTGTGGCTATTTTATTTTTTGTTGTTGGCTTGCCGTCAGAAGAGTTGTTCTCGTTTTCTGCTTCAGGACCAGAATTTTTGGAGGCTCTTTTGCTAACCTCTTCTTCCTTGTCATTGTCTTTTGGGATATTCTTTGTTACTATGTTGCGCAACAGTACTTCTTTTATTTCCCGCTGGTCTTCGTCTGCCTTTTTCAGTTTCTCATTATCTTCCTTGAAAACTTGTAGTTCCACAATAAGGTTCCTCATTGTTTCCAGAACTTGGGTGGCTGAACTTCCTTCATTGTTCTTCCCAGGCTCTTTAGAAGGTCCTTTATCGAGATTCTCCTCAAGTATGATCTCATTTTCCTTCTGTGTTGCCATTATCACAATAGTACAAAATTTTTGTTAGTTTTTCTTTAAATAGGATAAAATGTACTAAGCAAAATTTTGGCCCTTCTTTGAGGTCCAAGTGTTGTAACATTAAACTCTGATACCATATGTAATGTACCCCAAATTTGCCAAATAATTTTATTTTTATTAGGGACATTAAGTATCCTTTCACCTTCAATATTTGTTTCAAAACATTCTTTAGTTATATATGCAGAGTAGTTCTGCCATTTCTATTGTCTCCTGAAAAAATTACTTTTAACATTTCTTGACATAAGTGAAATGTTGTAAAGAATAAATTTATCCTTGGAATTACATCATCAAATATATCAAACATCTTGTGTAACTATTACAAATTTATTGACTATCTCATAGTCCACCCATCAACCTAAATTGTCTATCCATTAATATACAAGTACACCTATTCACTATGCACAAACAACCAAGTCTCATAGTTGACAACATTCCTATTCACAGATATAGGAAAAGAAATAGTTTAGTACCTAAAATATTTCAACCCCACTTTAGTAATTCCATCATACTCATACTAGTATACTACAATACATACTACAAGTATTATTTATATATAAACGATCCCTAGTATACGTGTATCATTTAGCATACAAGTCGCATATGGAATGACTCCATTATTGCATAATTATTGCTAACATAACTCTCATAAGTACATGTGCTAATACTCAAACTTGTTATTACAACATGGTTGGCAATAGAGGTTTTGTTTGTTGTTGTTAGAAGTCTCCCCATAATAATAGTCATTAGCTTGGCACATGTGTTAATGAATCAGAACTATAAGAGAAAATCCTTAACCAGAAGAGAAGGACATGACTAAAAAGCACAACTCTAACCCTAATTGACTGGCATTACATCTCGCCATAAATTGATTAGAGGTCTGCTGAAAGGTATGACAGTTGTTAATTAAAAACCTTGCTTAAAACATTTATGGTGTTCTGTAAACATACCTCCCTGAGATATCGCTCAACCACCATGTCAAACATATCCCTGCCACCTCACTCTGTTCACATGGAAATGTACATTTTCGTAACTACCACTATTACTCTACTCAGCAAAGGGTTTCTAGGTGGCTATTGCTTTGTTTTCTCCTTTGGTTTTATGTCTTTTGCGAAAATGCTTCAGTGATAAACCTGCAATGTTCAACTCAGTAAGTATGGACAATATCTTAGAGTGGTCTCAGACTGGGCAGAAAGAACAAGAGGGGTATACCAGTCAAATACTACCCTATGCAAAGTAAGCAGACTCTTGGTTATTTTATTTTTTAACCCTGTGACTCTTCAGTATCGTATTATGCGCTAGTCAATATCTATCTCCTCTTGGCTCTGCTATTTTTTACGTTCTCATATCTGAGTTAGATCATTATCAGTTTGTTGGGTACCCTTTCAATGCTTAGGGTTTCATCGTAGATCCATTTTGTTTCTTTGTTCTATGTCCCAAAGTCTTCATACCCTGTGATATGTATTTTCACCTCTACAAAACCTCGTAGAAAGTCTTGGATTGTATTAGCATCCCAAAGGGAACAAGAATGCCCAACAACACATGAGTTAGTTTTCTAAAATAGAGTCAATCTTGTTGTATCATCAGTTTCTCCTACTGTGTGATTGATCTATGTGCAAACTCGCTAGAGGTTAAATTCCTGGGTTGACTCTTTTAGGGATTTAAAGATTCAGTATGTTTTGTTTTCCATTTTTTGTTATCTGTCTGTATGTAATCGTGGATGCATTTACCATGGGTAAGGTGAAGACCCTCTACTGTGTTTCGTTTCCTACATTCTGAGTGTAGGGCGAATAAGGCCCAATTAGCTTACTTCTTCACTTAAAAGTCAATAATCGACATCGGTATCAAAGTTTCATGCAGCTCCTCTCTAATAGAAGATTTCACTATAACTGTATACCACCTAAACGCTTATGTAATTTTTTTTTTGTCCTAAGTCTCTGTTCTTAAATCTGTATTCTAAATAGTGAATCCAGACTTCTTCCGTGTTATATAAATAGTATAATGAGATACCCTCCATACCCTGTCTAGATCTTTCTAGTTTCAAGACCATCTTCTGCAGTAAGAAAGTGATTTCATTATGTTCGTATTGCGTATTTTACTTGCTATGTTGATATTTACAATTTCGTTTTCTTTTGAGTTTTAAAATGGAAACTTCGTAGGTAAACATAGTTATGCATCTCTGTCTAAATTTATGAACTATTGGCCCTTAAACCTAAGAGTACACATCCCGAGACTTACTGTGATTTAATTCATTTTCAAAAATACATGGTGTATATTCGTCAAAATGTATCTTGTGTATGAAGTGAGGTTTCTTACCTAAATGTACACATTTAGTAACTGGCCTGTAATAATTTCCTATTCATGTTTCACATATTTATACAGAAATTTGTTAAGGTTGTGAGACTGTTCTCCATGTATATAATTAAATTCCATCTGATTTTATACCTCTAGTAACTTATATAATATTCTCCTTAAGTCATGTGTGCTTGAAATCCGTGTGTAAACTTGTCTGAGTTTTTAATCAACAACTTGTAAGTTTTAACATTTATGGGAGCAAAGTCTCACAACCTTGTCTGTAGTCCCGAATTGGGAATTTTATGCCTCTCTGGGACATACGACTATACTGTGTGAAATGTATTATTCTGGTTATGAAAAATACTAAATATTTTAACATTGTTTAATTACTTGTTAACATTATGGAGCATTTAGTTAGATTCCTTTCGGTTACAAAACTAATGTTGGGGCCCTATTTTCCTTGTGAGGGTACCCATCAGCCATTTTTGGGTCCTCTCCTCCCCTTCAGACTGTGCACATGTCGTCTCTTCAATTCCAGTGGAGGATTGCATTCATTCCATCTATAAGATAAGTATTATCCACTTGCTAAATCTTTATTGCTTAATTTCATTTTGATTATTCTAATAGAGTTTACTAAAATCCATCGATTTTCCCCTTACAAGATTAAACATTTCGAAGGAAACAAACAAAGGAAAGAGCCTTAATCGAAAGGTATTTGAGTTCCAAATCTCGATGTTAAAATAAAAACTCTTCACGTTCCCTTTGTTAATATTACAAGGTCCTTACCCTAGGGTATTCAACCATGATAAATTAGAATTAGGGTTTTCATGTATAAACCGATTATTTGTAATTTACTTCTTAACGGAATACACAGTTGTAAAAGGACTCCATTTGAATATGATTCTAAAGTTTACAATGAAAGTGGTATCATTTATTATGTAAACTATTAAATATCCATTTGTATATGGACTAT
>CBVK0100635876.1:0-11263 GCA_900067695.1 Picea abies
AAGTTGACAAATAGGGAACTTTCAAATCCTCCAAGTCCAGCGTTCCAATCACCATAAGGCAGGGAGATACCCGTGAAGGGTCAAAGGCCGAGGTCCGATTGTTCTGTGCGTCCCCCCTTGAGGCACCCACCTCTTGGACGGGATCCAGCCCGTGACCCATTTCTTAGGCTGAAAATCTAAATGCCGCGCTTGGAACGAGGTACCTAGTGACCAATTGTAGGACATCTACCCAGGTGGCGATTATGGGCTGTAGTCGCACCTTGATTGGATTTTGTGTGGCTATTGGGAGGTATCGCCAGCTCTTTCGGGATATTGCACCCTTTACCCCTCATTATAACCAATTTTTTCAATCTTCACTAGTGTCTCTTCTGGTGACTTCAGACCCCACTGTTGAGAACTATTGGAAGATCCAGTGCTATTTGAGAGGAAGGACGTTACGTCTTCTAGGACACGAGCATTTGCTTTCTGTTTGATTCCCCCACGCGGACAAAAACCTTTTACCCACTTACATGTGTCTTTTTCATTTATGTATGATGCACATATGATTACAGTTTGACTTTGATATATATATTGTGTAAATCATTTTCAGCAAAAAGCTCTTGTGTCTATATTTTTCTCTCACCATTTATTGCACACATTCACACAACTAGCCCAACATCATAGGGGAACCACAGAACCCCCACCGTTCTCGATGTCTACTCAATCTTCCTCCTATCTTAGGGGGAGTATCTGGTCGTACCCACTCATCGGTACCTCCTTCACACACTCCTGTGAATGCTACTATCATAGGATCAGCTTTGCTTGGTTCTACATTACTTGGGTCAATGTCCCAAGGTCATCCATCCACCCACTCTCCTCTTCACGAAAGCGGGGGACCCACTTCCTCTCAAGGAGGGAGTACCAACCCATCTAGTCCCCATCAAGGGTCAGGTTCACAACACAACATGGATGGAGCTAACCCTAACCCACCACTATAGATGCCATACTTGGCCTCTCTCAACATACCAGATCTAACAAAACTCACAAATGATCCTATATTGCATGATGCCACATGGCCTGAAATGCCAACTAAACTTCCTTCAGACATACCAAAGTTTGAAGGGAAGGCAGGGGATGACCCCGCCAATCATGTCATGACCTTTCACCTATGGTGTTCTTCCAACAGCATTATGGAAGACTCTGTCAGACTGCGTCTTTTTCAACGCACACTCACTGGCCCATCAGCCAAATGGTATGTCGAAGAAAAATCAGGGTCCCACTCGACCTTTGAGTCGTTAGCCAAAGCCTTCTTAACCTTTTTCCAATTACCCATCTGCCATGACAATGGTCTAGAACTACTGTCCAACTTCAAACAGACCTCAGCCACCCATATCGCTGACCACATTCATGAGTGGCGGAGGCGACGTAGTTTGTGTAAAGCAGAAACCACCAAACAACAGTGCCTTGACTGGTTTCTTAGATCACTTGTCTCCCTCCTTGGAAAAGATGTCGCTTCCACCTTCCCACAGTCTAAAAAGGAAGCCATAAGTAAGGCCCAACAATATGATCTCATCTATGCACAGTCAGGGTACTTGTACACAGTGCATCCTGATCTACCCAAACCCACACCATTTGGCCAAGACAAACTTGGGATGTCTCATTCAGCAGACGGACTAATAGGTGCCACCACACACCATGGTCCACAACCCCAACAACCACTGATGTATGGCACACCTCAATACCCGTCGGTTTATGGGGGCACTCCTTACTACCCCCCACCCGCTTACCAACAGCCATACCTTGTTGCTACCCCTCCACCCACCAGTGGACCTCCACCGGCACCTCCCATACATCCACCTATTTCCACAAGCAGTGGTACTCCCTCATCATCAGCTTACAGTACTAGTGAAAACACGCTGCCCTCCTATGTACCCTACGGATCAGTACCACCGCAAAATCCATACTTCCCCTTCCCTGGTCCTCCACAACCCATTGCGCCCCCACATCCCCATGCGGGGGTGAACTTTGTTCAACCTTCCACTACTCAACAGTATTAGAATTTTGAACAATTGAATACTGCCAACCCACCCCACCCAGCAAACAATAACAGGAGGAAAGGAAAGAATAGGAATAACAACAATCCTGGTCAAGGCGAGAATCACCCCCCACAACACCAACCTCCTGGGGGCAACCAGAACCAAGGGAACCAAAACCCCCAAGGGGGAAATAACAACAAACGCCAAGGGCGGAATACTGTTAAAACTATCCACCCTTGTGCTCTTTGTGGTGTGTACGGTCATTACACCCACCATTGCCCCTAGATCGCAGATTTCAAAAGGTTGAAAGACTCGGGGAATCTTCCCCCCACCCCTGCACAGCCTGCCCCGCAGCAGGCACAACAACAGTATGTGCAACAACCCCCTCCCGTCATACTGCAAAATCCTATTCCACATCAGGGCGTGGTAAACACACAACAGGATGCACAGCGTCCCCCACCTCAAGCAGGACCATACCACAACCCTAACAATCCAGCTGAGCGTACCATTCTCCTCACCAGTGAGGAAGAAATCCTCCTGCAAACTCGGAATCGTCAGTATCCGGTTGAGTCTACTCCTCCAGAGACAAACCCAACACTAGCAGCACCCCCGTTAGTCATCCCTCGCCCTACCGCCGAACCACCATTACGCATCCCCCGCATCCCGTTGCGCAGGAATGTTCACAACCCACAGGCTAGGGAAGCTCACAATTATAGCTTGGTAGATGACTTAGCACAATCCCCGACTGCCATGTCGGTCTTGGAAGTCCTCCAGACTTGTCCTACACAACGGAAATCACTACTTTCCGCCTTGGGGGCAGTCGACCCTGCCGATACTCGACTCATCACCTTTGACCTTGATAATTGCAAACCTCGCCTTCCGGCCGCAGTTTCTATTCAAGTACCAGTCAAAATATGGAACATCACCGTCCATCGGTGTATCATCGATGAAGGGGCATCTACATGCATCATGTCTAAAACAGTATGGCAGAAACTCGGTTGTCTAGAACTAACACCGTCCGCCATCACATTACGAGCTTATGACGGATGACCATCCTCTCCAGAAGGGCTCCTTCAAAATGTCCCCATCGAACTCGGAGGCAAAACCATCCTCATCGATATTGAAGTTATCGACGTCACACTCGATTACAATATCCTGTTCGGACATAGCTACATGTACGCTATGGAGGCAATGGCATCTTCTGTCTTCCGGACAATCATGTTTCCTCATAACGGAAAGATTGTAACCCTCGACCAACTCTCATATTATGAACCCAACCCCTCTGCCAATGTCGATAATATCCTTCCCCTCATCCACACCAACCAAGACGTATATCCACTTGTAGAGATGGGTCCTAGGATTTTCAAAGATCCATCCTTGTTAGGGACATACCATGGAGCACCACCACTCCTTCCCCCTAATCAAGTATGCATCGTTACATATAACAAAACTCACATGGAGGATACCCATCCTTCTCAGGAGGCTTTAGCTAGTCTTGACGTCTCAACAATCGCAGCATCACTCCCACAGGAGCCACCTACGAACTCGTCGACCCCCACAGTCCACGAATCCACACCCCCTCAGGGATCTAATCCCATTTGGGAGACAGTTCCCTGACCCCTCACTCAAATTCCCTTCTTCTACCCACCCCCTGGCGTAGAAGCTTTCCAGGTAGCTGCAAAGCTTACGCTACCCAACATGGTGTTAGCCATCCCGGTGTGGTATTTATGCCCACCTGAAATGGTCCCTCGCCCACAGGCAGGTCTCCCCATGGCGATTCCTGTCCTCACACCCACCACCCCCACTACCCCCATACTCCCTACCCCCCCGGCTACAGCTGGGGGCAGGAGGAAGCAGAAGGAGCCCGTTGCTCCCCGCTCCCCACGCATCCCACCACCTTGCGCACTATGTGAGAAGGAGGGCCACCAAACCAACAACTGTCCATCCCTACCTGAACTACGGAATTTAATTCCCCCCCATGCCACTCCATCAACACCCGTCACTACTGCAAGTACCAATACCACAAACCCTTCCAGTAGTAAGGGGTTGAGGATGAAATTTGCGTGTGCTATATGTTCAGAATATGGCCATTACACTCACCATTGCCCGACACTTCCACGTTTTCGGCAGACGTTAGTGGCTGTACGCCAGAATTTCCAGAACAACCCACACCCTGCCACATCCTCTTCAAACATCACTGACATTCGTTATGTCACTACTTCAGTTAATGAACGTATGAGATGCCCTTGTTCTCTCTGCGATTCACTAACCCATTTTACATACCAATGTCCCTTGATCCTTGCCTATAGGCAACGTCAAGCGGCCCGGCGACAACAACCCACCGAGCCAATCATCGACATTACTTCACCACCCGAAGATCGTTGCATCATTTCTCTAGAGCCTGAGGCACTCCCAACGCCTCCATGGTTCTTAAATGACATCTCTGAGGAGCTACCACGCAATCCTCCCAACTCTCATGTTCATGCAGAGACCCCCCACCCAACCACTACCAGTACCCCTCAGTACTTCAACATATGGCTTATGTCGAGTGAACCCTCACATTCTGCTTATACACCTCCCCTGGCTACTCCAGCAGGGGGCAACCACACTAGCACTGGGATCACTCATCATGATCCCTTGTACTCCCGTTGTTTCCAAAACGACGAGGAGATATTGGAAGAACTACACAGCCCAGATTTTCCTTGGGACGCACTACATCACCGTGCACTCTTCCTCCCACAGGAAGCCCTCATGTCGCCTAACCAAAACCCCGTGTACGCAGTCGAAACCAAAGATTTTATCCCATCTGGGACTATTGATTGGTTCAAAAATCCCATCCCTGCCCCTGATGCGTTTGAAGAAGGTAATATGGCTAACATTTCCCCCACCGTCAAAATCGACATTTCCATAAAAAGGGGTATTATCGAAGAAATCATCATCGAAGTTGCTTTCACTCCTCAGGAAATTGCCGCATACAAAGCCCTCTTCCAAGAATACAGAGATATCTTCGCTTGGTCATACACAGAGATGCCCGGGCTCGATCCATCTATCGTCGAGCATCGCATCGACACCTGGCCAGACATCACCCCCGTTCACCAGAAACAACGACCGCTACACCCATCTAAGGTCGCGGCTATTAAAGCCGAAATTGACAAATTACATACAGGCGGGTTTATATACCCCATCGCTTACACTTCATGGGTTTCCAACCCTGTACCCGTCGACAAGAAACAGGGCACTATCCGCGTCTGCACAGAATTTCGCAATCTCAATAATGCATGTCCCAAAGACAACTTTCCAATGCCCTTCATCGATCAAGTCATTGATGACTGCGCCGGCCACAAGGCTCTCTCCTTCATGGACGGATTCTCTGGCTATAACCAAATTCAGATACACCCAGCCGATCAGTATAAAACTGCATTCATTACCCCATGGGGTACTTTCGCATATCGTGTCATGCCTTTTGGCTTAAAGAATGTCGGCGCAACTTTCCAGCGGGCAATGACATACATATTTCACGATCTGGCTGAAATCATCCTCGCCTACTTAGATGACCTCACTGCTCGATCTAAGAAATGCACCCAGCATCTCGATGATTTACGAATCATCTTTCAACGATGCTGCCAATACAACATCCGCTTGAATCCCCTCAAGTGTGTGTTCTGTGTTACTGCAGGGTGCCTCCTTGGTTTTATCGTTTCACAAAATGGCATCATCGTGGACCCCCTCAAAGTCAAAGCCATCACCGAGATTCCACCTCCTCGGAGTATACGACATCTTCAGAGTCCACAAGGCAAAGCAAACTTTCTTATATGCTTTGTTCTTGATTACGCTATACGCGCACATGGTTTCCTTCGCTTACTACGTCACGACATCCCTTTTCATTGGGACGATTATGCCCAGCAATCGTTTGACGATCTGAAAGCAGCGCTTTCCAACGCACCGTTGATTAGTGCACCGGATTACAGTCGCGACTACATCCTCTACGTGTCAGCATCAGTTGTATCAGTAGCCAATGTCCTCATCCAGCTCGGTGATGAAAATCGTGAACACATCATTTACTACGTTAGTAAGAACCTCTCAGGACCACCCCTGAAGTACAAACATGAAGAGAAACTAGCTCTTGCAGTTGTCCTTGCAGTTCAGAAACTGCGTCATTACATCCTACTTCGC
Organism: Picea abies; assembly: GCA_900067695.1. Lineage (NCBI taxonomy): Eukaryota > Viridiplantae > Streptophyta > Pinopsida > Pinales > Pinaceae > Picea > Picea abies. The sequence goes on from CBVK0100635876.1 coordinate 6,189, forward strand.
ACCACCAAGGTCGTCGCAGATTCCAACCCAATGCAATACTTGCTCAGCCGTCGCCAAATTAACGGAAAATTCACTCGCTGGATCATTATCCTTCAGGAATACGACCTCGAGTTCACAACACCAAAGAGTAAGAAGGCCCTCGTTCTCGCCGAACTGGTCACATCCCTTCCCTCTGACACTTCCAGTACCCCCGTCAATACTGATTTCCCTGACGAACATCTCTTTTACATCGCGTCTGATGATCCTTGGTATGGCGACCTCCTCATCTACCTACGAACTCAAAAGTTCGGTAATCACCTATCACGAGATGATCGTCGGTGCATTCGCCATCAGGCCCCCCGCTATCTCCTTATTGGTGACATCCTATATCGGCGAGGCGTCGACACCATTCTTCATTGCTGCCTGACTATTGACAAGGCTGACAAAGTTTTAAATGACTGCCACAGCGGCGCATGTGGGGGTCATCTTTCCGGTATCTCTACCATGCAAAAGATTATCCGGGCCGATTACTTTTGGCCTACCTTGTTTCATGATTGCATTCATGCTGTGAAACGATGTGAGAAATGTCAGCTCTATGCCAACAAAGCCCGTGCTCCCCCCGCTCTTATTCATCCAGTCATCACCACCGGCCCCTTTTGTAAGTGGGGCATTGACTTTATGACTTGTAATCCCCCCTCCAGCAATGGTCACAAATACATTGTTGTCGCTGTTGATTACTTCACCAAATGGGTTGAAGCTATGCCCACCTTCAACAACATCGCTGACACTGCAACGCGTTTTTTATTTAACCACATCATATCCCGGTTCGGAGTACCACTCCAACTAGTTTCCGATCATGGGAAACATTTTGAGAATGAGATCTTCGTCGAACTCTCATCTCGGTTAGGATTCTCCCATGAGTTCGCCTCACCATACTATCCCCAATCAAACGGACAGGTCGAGGCAGTCAACAAAGTCCTCAAGACCATGTTACAGTGCACGGTCAATAAACATAAAACCAATTGGCATCATATGTTATTCTCCGCGCTGTGGGATTACCGCACGGCGGTGAAGACCGCCACAGGATTCACACCATTTCATTTAGTCCATGGGATCGAGGCAACTCTTCCCATCGAGTGCGAAATTCCCACCCTTCGCACCGCAATTGAGCTTTTACCCGACACTGCTCCAATGGAGCAGCGCTTGTTGAACTTGGAGTATCTGGATGAGGATCGTCGATCCTCCTTATAGAACAACGAGGCAACTAAAAAACGATCCAAGGCTACCTTTGATCGCCACGTCAACCTTCGATCATTTTGCGAAGGCGACCTTGTCCTCGCCTATGATATCGCTCATGATACCTTTGGCCACGGCAAATTCGAATCACTCTGGCATGGCCCTTATATCATCCAACACTGCCTCACCAAAGGCGCATACATCCTGGCCTCCCCTGAAGGCTTCACACTCAAAGAACCCGTCAATGGGTTATACCTCAAGAAATTTTATGCTTAAAAGTAGTCATGCTACTTTAGGTCACTTTTTTCTTGTTTAGTGTTTTTAATCTTTTTTTCCCTACCCTCTCGTCTAACCTATCCTTTGTGCTATTGATAGATGACTCCTCCACCAGCTTACCACATTGGTTACGCCGACGGCGCCAGCCGTTGGACACAAAATCTCGCTTCAGCTGCTTGGGCTCTCTACACCCCTTCACATGAACTGCTACATTCAGGCGGCATCTGTTTAGGGCCAGCAACCAATAACCGAGCCGAATACACGGCTGTCATTGGCCTCCTAATCGACGCCCAGCATCATCATATTCGTCACCTTAGTGTCTTCCTCGACTCTCAGCTAGTCGTCCTTCAGCTCAACAATGTTTACCGTGTACACGATCCGTGCCTCTTTCACAAATACCTGTAGGTTAGACTGTTATCTCGACATTTTGATTCCATCACATTTACACATATTCCAAGAGAATTGAATCAAACAACAGATGAAATAGCTAACATGGTGTTAGATTGGCATATATCACATCAAAATACACAGATATAAACATCTCATACATCCTGTCACAGCATATAGGAAACATAGCCATCATCATCATCATCATCAAAAACAAAACACATGTAACACATTTTGGATCTCAAAATATGTCTACTCATGTATATATAGCAACCAAATGTTTACATACAAAAAAATATCGGCCCTCCGGCCCATGCCACATAAATGGTACAAAAATCGGCTCACCAGCCTATCAAAAAGGTACATACAATCAAGGGGCCTCTAAGGCACCCCCAGCTGCCCCTCCCTCAGGAGGCGGTGGTGGCCCACCTCCACCTGCCCCAGGCGGTGGTGGTGGAACAACCGCAGGACCACCCTGCCCAGGTGGCAGTCGTCCACTCGTCATCGCAGCGAGCACAGCTGCTCGCCGCATGATCGACCGCCATGGTGGCAGTAATCCGATGCACTGCTCCAGGAACTCCTCGTCCTGGATCCGGGTCCACATGCCCTCAAGCACGTCTTGGAAAACCATCTCAAATCGATGGACTAGATCCCCATCATCTGCTCCGGCTGCCACCGGAGGAGCATGCAATGGCTTCGCACCAGGGTCATCCCAGCGGCACCTCTATGCCAGTCTCTCAGGCCCTACTGTTCCTCCAACAGCCTCATCCCTCGGACGCTGCCCTCCACGCAGCGGTCTCTCCTGCTCTCGCTGCGCTGGCGCTCGGTACACCTCCACCTCCCGCCCGCGAGGTGCCAAATCTGCACATGCACCAAACAAACAACAGCAGACGGTATCAGTGTCTATACAACAAACATAAGAACTGGTATATCAAAATCACAAACATAAATCACAAAAATACACGACATACCTCTGTGGTCAAAAACCTCCCCAGGAGGCAGTATCATATCCGGGTCCCCCCGGAAGTCCACCCCCGCATAGGGGAACTGGAGGATAAACTGCGGCGTCTGCCGCCATATCTGCGCTGCCTCCTCTGTGAAGTAATGACCCCCTTCACCACCGTCGTGGCGAACCAAAATCTCGGACCACCGCCTCAAGCGCGTCTCTCATACCCCTGGTACCTCCAACACCACCCTCGGCCGCAACGTCGGCACCCTCTCTAAGAAAAAGGCCACCAGGATGGAGCCAAAAGCAAACTCCCCTCTGCCCGTAGACCGACAACGGTCCAGCTGCGCAACCATCTGCGCATGAAGCATCAGACCCCAGGCAAACCGCTCACGGCCCACCACCACCTTCTCCATCAGCAGCAGCTCGCTACCACTAATCTGGTGGGGCGCTCGAGTCCCGTACACCCGCACTATCATCACTGCTACGCAACGATGCAGTAGAGCATCTACCAACTTGATGTGCACTGATGACCCAGTCATATAGTGCTCGCCTGAGCAATATTGCTCGGCGACCTCCTCCAGATCAGTATCCCTCGGCAGCACAGGCACTACCGGCAATGGTGTTCCCCGAAAGGGGAGCCCAGTCAAAAAATATATGTCCTCCACCGCAGTGAAGGCGACCTGCTCTCCTCGCACGAGGAAGCAGTGCTGCTCAGGGCTCCACATCTCAATCAGAAATTGGAGCAGATACTCCTGGGCCCGTATAAGAGGGCTCTCAAAAAACTTTAGCAGCCCACTGGCTGCTAAAGACGCCCGCACTGCCGGCCTAGCCTCAGCCACCTCCTCCCGCAGAGGCTCCCAGTCCTGCTCACGCCATCGCACATCCATGCTCCCTGATCACCGCCTGCACACAACCAAGAATCCCATATTAGCTTAGACAATTATCCAATACATCAAATAAGCTAATTTTTTCACCTTAAAACCTTGCCTCCAAGGCGCGGTTTTTTCCCCCACAGGTGCGCACATATGCGCGCCTGTTCACCATACAGGCGCGCACAAATGCGCGCCTGTTCTCCATACAGGCGCGCACACATGCGCGCCTGTTCACTTTACAGGCGCGCTCTAGAGCGAGCCTGTCATACACACAGGCGCGCTCTGGAGCACGCCTGTTCAACCTATAGGCGCACACTCATGCGCGCCTGTCTACCCCACAGGCGTGCCCTAAGGCACGCGTTTTCAATGAATAGGCGCACACACATGTGCGCCTTCCATTGAGTCGCCCATGCATTGGGGCCCACCCTCTACCCAAAAACCCCCTAAACCTCCCGTACGGCCCCCTGTACCTACCCTGCCCAAAAATTTGAAACCTATAACTATGCAAGATGTTCAGAGCACTAACCTGAATCTCGCACGCTGGGAAACGGATGCCTGGTGCTCTCAGAATTGCTCAATCTCCTCTCAATCTGCTCTGGAATTCACTGTAGCAGTAGGTACAAATGAGGTGGCAATGTGGGCCCTACAGCTATATATAGGGTTTTTGCCAAACTTCCACTCACCATTCCAGGAGCCCACGGCGTCCGTTTTTCGAACCGTCTTCAGCCACGGGATCAGCGTCTTGCCGCCCACATCATGGATGTCCCTGGGCCACTTTTCATCCTGAGCCCCCAGGGTGCCCTTTTTTCACATCATGGCCAGGTACGCACGCGCATTGTCACATTTATCTAATACATGCTCATACCTTTGATACTCTTCAGATATTGTTCACTTTGGGTATTTGGTTGTTATGTGTGCAGGTACGTGCTCATCGGTCATCGACATCATCCCTTCAGGTATATATTCATCACTGGCATGTAGTCTATCCCACTGAATTGCACTTACATTTCCAGTCACACCCTCCGATATTAGCCTTTAGGATCCTCATTCCTGGCTCTGCAGTACCCAAACCTCCATTTTGCATATGCAGTACTGCAACCCAGTAGCATCCTCACCCACATAAGTTGTCCCATTCATAGCACCTTTTTGCACTTTTGACACTCATGCCATTTTTATTACCCTTTAGGTATGGGAGTCCCGGTAGTCTTACATCATGTTGCGAATTAACCACATACTTCTTCTCCTCATTTTTCTAGCTTCCCATATGGACTCCCAAATCATCGCTTTATGGTTATGTTCTTTTTTACCTGCACCTCCGCAGGACCATGAACCCACCATTTCATCCACCATCAGTTTGCCCATCTGCGAACCTATCT
>CBVK0100635877.1:0-11263 GCA_900067695.1 Picea abies
GAGAGATATTTCACCTGCTCTATCAGCTTACTCAGGGCGCCATCCTCCTCCTCGGGAACTTTATCACTTTCATAACCTGCTTCGGATGCATATTGATGGGGAGGAGAAGGGACTGAGTTCTGATCTAGGTCATCAAGATCCTCCCCACAGCTTTCGTCAGAAACAACTTTTTCTTGTATAGAGTTGTGGTATCCCTCACAACAATTATTACAAATTAACTCAGGGGGATACAACCTCTGACAATAGGTGGTGAAAGCTGCATGAAAATCACTGAGCGAAGAAATGGTAGCCGGGGGTAAAGAATGATACCATTTACGTGCATCCCCCACTAACGAGAACATGAACATTTTCAGTAATACATCCTCATGATGTATCTCCCATTGATGCATGAGTTCATGAAACTCACAGAGATGTTGAGCAGGGTTGTCGTCTTCACCTTTCCCAAATATGGGCAAATAATCACCCCATTTATCCAGAGAGGGGACAACATTAGGAAAACCAGGAATAACAGAGAAATTAAAAGGAGCAAACCTGCGAGCAATGATTTTCTCCATATCGAACCAGTGGAGTCGCCAATCGATCCTTGAGTCATGAAGTCACCAGGTGAAAAATGCGCAGCTTCGAATATGCCTGGTCCTTGTTCACCATCAAAGGCCAGATATTAACGTTGTCGTTACCCCAGGAAGCTTCTCAGATTGAGAAAGCAGCTGCTGAAACCTTCTCGAGAAAGATTCTTAGGGTCGGCTTTCAGGTGTGCCAACAGTAGTCACAGCTGAAACAGTGATGTGGAAACAATGGAGTCGCCACAGTGGAGTCACCAGGTGCACAACAACAATCTTTAAGGGATCTGATGTCTGATGCACCTTCAAAATCAGAGGATCAATGTCGTTCTGCCCAGAGAAAATCTTCAACTTCGTCCCCGGAAACGGTGCCAGAAATGTTAGCGTCAGAAGTCACTCTTGGATTGCTTGCAGGAGAAGAGCCCAACGCCCATCAGTTTTATGTCACGATTTTTTTATAAAGGGTGATCGAATGGAGATAATGGCTCAGGAGGTATCACTCTAATTCAGGGACTGAGTCTAGTACATAAAGAATAGAGGAGGTCTGGAATCCTAACTTCAGCCAATGGGTTAATTTAAAGATGAACAGGTGGAAGACTTAAGAGAAAGTGAACAAACAACTCTAGGCATTAGGCTTGCAATAGTTTGTAGAGGAAAAACTCTGAGAACAGGATCCTCCTGGTTCAGGGTTTCAAGAAACTGAAAAAGGACTTGACTGGATCCTCCAATTCCAAGTTGTTCAGCGTTAAAGAAATCACAAGGACTGATTAGAGGCTCCGTAACTATTACAGTGATCCATTACAACATCATCCTATAATAGTTACAACTCGACTGGATCCTCCAATTCTGAGCTGCTCTAACACAGTGTAAACAAAGACATGATAGAAACTGGCATCCATAAGGCAAGAAGTCTCCAAAGTTCGTACATAACAAGAAAAATGCTTCATTAAAACTTTACAACCAGGGAGCTCTGCTCAACCATCGATCCCTTACATAATGGAAAAAATGCCTACATATACTTTCAGCCAAAATCTGCCTGGCAACAGTATATTAGGACTTTTAATGGGGGGGTCATTTCCTCAATCAAATCTGTCCTCTGGACTCCTGTCATATGCTCCTTCAATTCAGCATGGCTCGTGCCAGGGGGTAGCTGAGCCTCCTTTAATGTTTGAATTGGCGTGTTCAGGCTCTCTTGACGATTTCAAGACTCGGTGTGACCCTTTTGCAGAGAATCGGTACAACGGGACTCCCCTGGGTACACTCTGGCCAGAACCTCCATACTCTGCAATAAATGAGTGACGCGAAGCTTCACCTACCTTCCTTATCATTTTCTGCTGAGCCGAAACGACTCCTTGAATTCCCTTGGGAAACTCTACTGCAACAACCCGATCCACAGGTCCTTTCCAATCTCTTCACGGCCTTCAGCACCTGACCGTGGTCATCCCTGACTCTGTATCGGGGATCGAGATTTCGTGATTCCTGCTGTTAAGAGTTCTTGACTCCTGAATTCCCGATCACCGATCCTCCGATGAGCGTGTGCATGGGCTAGCCCTCCTTGCTATATTATCATCCATGTGACCACCTCTTATGTGACCCGAGCCAAACCTCTGTCGGGGTTTCGACGGTTTTGATGCCTCGATGCATAAGTGCCTGGGAGTCACGATTCTCCGATTGCCGATGGCTCCTTGCGTGCTAGCCCCCTGACTATGCCCCGGTCCAAATGACCGTTACCACATGCCCGCGGCCATATAACCTTCCATCAAAGTTTCAGGGTTTGCGAGGTCAATGTTCACACGTCCTTCGGATTCGCGATTCCCCAATCCCCGATGGCTTATGGCCATGACATGTCAACGACGCCTTCTCCGACTCGAAAGATTGCCACCTGTCCTCCACTATGATTCGTAGCAACGTCGGGAAATCGGGTATCGGGATATCACGATTCCTACTATCAGGTGCATGGGACTTTCATATCCCCGATCCCCGACTCTGCAGGATCTCTCGCCGTGTGCCACGACTGACGGATGGCTCTGATTCAGTCAGGCAATCACGCATCATGATTTATCCATGTAAGAGCTCTCTGCCTTTAGAAACTTCGATCCTCTGATGGACTGAAATCCCGACTTTCCTTTTGATGTCTGACACGCGTCCTGCCAAAATCAACGACTAGGATCCCATCGGTCTTTCGAGACTTGAAAAGTCTCAGCCATCTCTCCCTTTAAAATCCCAATACTAGAATTGTTACTAACACTAAGTGTCTAAGTCTTCATCTGATTTAGAGTCTTCATTTTTTTATTCTTGGACCTGTTCATCTTCAGCTTTAGCTGTGTCTTCTGTCAAAGACTTATTCTTGTACATCTCTCTCGTTGGGATTCCTTCATCAACATTTACATCAATACAATCAACCATTTTGTGTAGCCTCTTATTATAGCATCTATATCCTTTACTATTTGTAGCATACCCTAAGAAGATACCTTCATCAGCCCTGTCATCATATTTGCCAAGGTTTTCATCATTATTCTTTATGTAGCATTTACTCCTAAAGACTTTGAAGTGTTTAATTGAAGCAGGTCTTCCAAACCATAGTTCATAAGGTATCTTTTCACTTTGTGGTCTGAGGTGAGCTTTGTTAAGCACATGAACTGCTGTGTGTATTGCTTCTACCTAATATTTTTGACCAATTTTCTTCTCATTCATCATTGACCTGGCCATTTCCTGCACTATTCTGTTTTGCCTCTCAACAACTCCATTTTGTTGTGGAGTTCTAGGGATTGTGTATTCTCTCTTGATACCATGCTCATCACAAAATTCCTTGAAGTCTCTTAACATAAACTCTCCTCCTCGGTCTGATCTAACTACCTTTAACCTCTTGCTTGTTTGAGTCTCTATTAAAGCCTTAAATATTTTAAACTTTTCAAACGCTTCAACTTTTTCTTTGAGAAAGGCAACCCAAGTAAGTCTGGAGTAATCATCAATAATCAGCATGAAGTAGTTTTCTTTCCCTGTGCCTTCCTGTCTGGATGGTCCACATAAGTCCATATGAACTAGTTGGAGTGGTTTCTCTATTGAAGTAAAGCTCTTGGACTTAAATTGAGTCCTGTTTAGCTTCCCTACTTGGCAGGGTTTACATATCGAATCTTGGGGCTTTGATATTCTAGGAAGATCTTTTACTGCCTCGAGATTTTTGAGTTTGATTAAATGATCAAAGTTTAGATGTCCAAGTATTCTATGCCATAACCAACTTTCATCATATTTTCTTAGATGACATTCTTCTCTATTTTCTTTCAGCACATATACATTATTTTCAGTCCTTATGCCTTTGGCCACCACTTGACCTGAGTTTACAGACTTTATCTTGCAGTCCTTGGATGTGAACACTACTTCACATCCTCTGTCACACATCTGACTTACATTGAGTAGGTTATGTTTCAGCCCTTCTACAAGTAGGACATCTTGGGCTTTTCCTTTTCCATTACTTAAGCTTACCATCCCTTTTCCCTTTATTTTTCCCAGAGCATCATTTCCAAAAGTTACGTTTCCAGATTTGCCTTCACTAAGTGACATAAACTTACCTTTGTCTCCCGTCATATGTTTGGAGCATACGCTGTCTATATACCAAGGGTTCATTTTTCTTTGAGCAGACAATACTAACCCACATTTGTCACTTTCCTTCTTCTTCCATAACTTGACATTTTCAACTGGGGATTTTGAGTCTGATTCAGAGTTATTTAACCGACAATCAATAGATTTATGTCCAAATTTATGACAGGTGTAGCATTCAATCCCATTATTCAATAGGTCAAACTTATTGTTGCAACATTGTCTACTTATTGACTACTTATTATTTCATGACCTCTTTAGTTGCATGTCCCTAGACTTAATTTGGCAATTAGCAATCAATGAAGGTTTGTTACTTGGCTGCATCATTCTTTGTTGGGGCAAGTATTTGTTCCTTTTAAATCTTAATTGCTCATGTCTAAGTCTTAAGGAACAATTTACATCTTTGTGACCAAAGTTAGAACAATAGAAACAATAGCCATAGAAAAATTCTTTGTACCTGGAAAATGGTTGTCTTCTTTGAGAAAATCTATTTCTTCCTTGCTGATGACGTCTTTCAACAGAGAGTGCATTATTTCTTCATTCTATAGATTCAGTCCTGGCACCTTTTTCTTTACTCATCCTGGGCAGTTGATTGTCTTCTTTTGTTTCTGTAGGTTTGTTATTGTCATTGGTTGTAGTTTTGACAAACTTGATGGGTTCTTCATTTCCTGGCTTGCCACTGCTTGATCCCTCTTCATAACCCAAGCCAATTTTCAGCTTTGGATTCCTTTGTTGATTCAAAATGGTGACTAATCATTCTGAGGCTTTGATACTTGACAGATTTTGATTATACAAGGCTTGAAAATTCTCCATTTCTTTCCTCGTTTTCACTACTTCTTGTTATAATGCTTCACATCTTGCCTTCTTTTCTGATAGCCGCTGTTTCAGAATCTCTTCGATTTTCTTTGCCTCTTCCAATTCTACTTTTAGTAGGACAAGGTATTCATCAAGTTCTTTACTGTCTTTCTTGAACTGTATCAATAATTGTCTTTTCTTTCTGTTCTTGATTCTTAGTTTGTCAATCTCTTCCAGTGCACTGATCAGTTCTCCTTCCATGTCAACCACAACTTCTTCTTCATTAACATCACTTCCTATGCTGTTATTTTCATAGTCTTCTTTGGCCATAAGTATGAAGTCATTTAGTTTATCTTCAATAGATGAATCATTGTCTTCATCATCTGAAGGATCATCATCATTGTTTATGCAAAGATTTTTCTTCTTAAAGTTATTCTCTTTAAAGAAATTTCTATGTTTGTATTTTTCCTCATAATCACAAGTCTGATCCTTTCCTTTGTGGGGACATTTATTTGCAAAATGATCTATCCTACCATAGTTGAATCATTTGAAAGTCATTTTACCTTTGTATTTGCCTGATCCCTTCTTTAGTCTCTTCATAAATTTTGCTTCAATTTCATCGGGCTCAGAATCCTCATTCTTGTCAGTCTTAAATGATGCTTCTCTAGAGGTGGGTTTATCTTTAACTATTCTCATTTCATATGCAGTCAATGTTCCTATAAGTTGATCAAAATCCAATGTTTTTAGATCATTAAGTTCTTCTATAGCAGAGACCTTCGGGTTGAACCTATCTGGGAGAGATCTCAAGATTTTCTGAACTAAAGAAGGTTCCTCAATTGTTTCACCAAGTGCCTTCATTGCATTTACCATTTATTCTACTCTCATAAAATATTTTCCAATAGTTTCATATTCCTTCATCTTCAGTTGTTCAAACTGTATTATGTAGGTTTGAAGCTAGGCATCCTTTACCTTTTCATTTCCTTCATAACTGCTAATGAGTTTGTCCCACATTTCTTTGGCAGTTCCTAGGTGCATAACTTTCACAAATTCTGCTTCTGCAAGCCCACTCAAGATATGATTCATAGCCTTAGCATTGAAGCTTAATTCTAGCTTGTCATCCTTATTAGCTAGCACAACTGGCTTTACATAACTAGTGTCTACCACATCCCAGACATATGCACCTAAAGCCATTATGTAGGTTCTCATTCTAACTTTCCAGAAGGCAAAGTTTGTTCCATTGAACAATGGGGCCTTATTGGTTGAATTTCCTTCATGGCTTGACATATTTAATCTCTAGGATCTACCTTTAGATAAAAGGGGCCGACTCTGATACCAATTGTTGGACAACTGAGAGGGGGGGCGAATCAGTTATTACCATGCTTAAACAATTATGCTTCTTTTAAAATCTTTACAAGGGACTCAATGATGATCAAAATAATGTAGGAAAATAAACAATGGCACATTCAACATCAGTCACATATGTGAGAAACACAGAGACAGATATTTCCCAAGGAAATCCATACAGGGTAAAAACCTCTTCTTCTTTATATGATAAGTATTATTTACATTCTTTACATTATCATACATATGAGCACCAACTCATTGTGAGGCTACAACCTCTATTTTTGCAAGCTGCAACTTGCTGAGAGCACCAACTCTCTGTTTTCTCTAGCACCCACTAGAAGGAAGCACCAACTCCCTGGTTTCTCTAGCACCAACTAGAAGGAAGCACCTACTCCCTGGTTTCTCTAGCACCAACTAGAAGGAAGCACCAACTCCCTGGTTTCTCTAGCACCAACTAGAAGGAAGCTACAATTCCCTGTGTTCAAGCACCCACTTGAACCTTTGAGGACACCAGTCCTCCCTAGCACCTCCCTACCACCCTAGATTATGATTATGAAATACCAAAACCTATTACAGTGATGTAGTGTTCAATAACAACTTACCAGTCCCATCACTATTCTGCAAGATTTTGCTACTCAGTCTTCCTCACTGTCTTCCTGCATGCATCCACTACCCATTCTATTCTTCTGCCTTTTGTGCTCTATGTGCTATTCCCATTCAATGCACCCTTTGTTTCCTCTCCATTTTAGCTACTGCACCACCCCTTTACTTCTTTACACATGCATTACCTCACCTCAGCAACAACAACCATATCTCTTCTCTGTACCGTGTACTTATAGCTTCTGTGCACCTTGTGCATGCAATGTGCGCAATACCTCTGCATACTCACACCGCGCCAATATCCTCCACCTCTCGAGTGCTCTGCCTGATCATCGCAACTCTTCATCTTCTCTGGTGGTTCCCACCACGCGTCCAGCATCACTGGGTTTTTTGCTGAGATTCCTTAGCCTCTCTGGTAGTTGAGACTCCTCGTCTTCTCTGGCATAGTTGAGCTTATGCCTTTTGTTTCAGTTACAGACTTCAATGCTCATCCATCTGTCAATCCCCTCTAAGAATAGTCTTCATTCACTGGTAGAAGCTTGGAGACTCTTCAACTCCTCTGGTGGTCACACAAAAGTCTCTTCGAATCTTTTGGCAGAAACCATAAATGGTTTCTAGTAGTTACACTGTGAAGAGCAACATTAGCCCTTCGATCATACTCAAATTCACCTGCACCGTTGGATTGGCTCCATGGGATATTACATTCATTTTGGCATTTCGGCATTTGACAATTCGACATTCATGTGACCAAGTGTCTCGACACTCCCAGTCACGATCCCCGAAACTCCGAAAAGGAGCTTGTCTACACTAGCTCCTTCCCCCATCTTCCACCGATGTGACCACAGGCTACATCCATTTCACCTTTTCGGTATTTTCGTGAACTTATGACCTTCATCTACCTTGATCAACAGTCCATGATATCGATGAATTGACGGTTCAGATCTCATTGTGAAATCACATCTCGCAATTCCTTAGATGGCAGTTCTCGTCACTCCAAGTCGCGATAGGCGAGACTTCGAGATAGAGCTTAGATCAACGGTCTAGAATCTTGGTGTATTGATGGTATAGATCTCATCATGAATTCACATCTCGCAATTCCTTAGATGGCAGTTCTCATCACTCCAAGTCATGATAGGCAAGACTCTGAGATGGAGCTTAGATCAACGGTCCAGAATATTGGTGTATTGATGGTCCAGATCTCATCGTGAATTCGCATCTCACAATTCCTTAGATGGAGGTTCTCATCACTCCAAGTCACGATAGGCGAGACTCCGAGATGGAGCTTAGATCGATGGTCCATGTTCTTGGTGATTTGACGGTTCAGATCTTATCGTGAATTGGCATCTCACGATTCCTGTGATGGAGGTTCTCGTCACTCCAAGTCGCGATACGCGAAGCTCCGAGATGGAGCTTAGATCAATGGTCCAAAATCCTTGGTGATCTAACAATCAATATCACACCTTGATCCAACGGCTAGGATCATTTCTCCATTTCGCATATCGCAATTTTGGCACTTCGCGATTTCGCCACTTTGCGATTTTTCCATTTTGTGATTTCACCACTTCGCAATTTCGCCACTTCACGATTTCTCCACTTCGCAATTTCGCCTTCTTATGATGAAGGGTCTCAAGCCTTCAAGTCCCAATCTATGAAACTCTGAAATGGAGTGAAACCAACATATTTCGGCATTTCGCATTTCGCCTCTTCTTGCTCTTTAATGAACGTGCAGGTTCTCCCTGATCCAACGATGGATGGACCCCGTGCTTAGATCGAACGCCCGAGATCTATTCTTGTCTACTGCGTGCTACTCCTCTATGAATTCATATCTAATGGTCATCAAGGATTCTAAATAAGATCCAATGTTCACTATTTCTCCTCCTCTTCCATTATCACTGCGCTGCTGATCATGCTGATCTTTGCCATCACTATTCTTGCCATCAATGACAAGCTCACTCCCAACTGTAAACCTTCCAACAGAAACTAGCAGCTCTAAATTTAGCATGAAGTCCAGAGGCTGAAAGCATTGCCCCTCAAGCTTCGTTTCATCCAACTGTGAAGGATAATGAGATGAAGCTTCAAATACTATACGTCGAGCTTGACCCAAATGGAGAGGGGGAAGTTTTTTCATTTTTTAATGAGCTTGACACATGAGAAGAACTATGCTTATGACTCTAGGTATAATCCCAAGAGCTCTGTTTCAGTTTTTAACGAGCTTAACACAGAAACAAGAACTATGCTCATAACCTATGTTTCATTTTTTAACGAGGTTGCCACATAGACACAAAAAACTATCCTCATAATTGGTTTCAGTTTTTAACGAGCTTGAAATCAGAAAACCATGCTCAAGGATGGTTTCATTTTTTAATGACCTTGAAATCAAAAAACCATGCTCAAGGATGGTTTCATTTTTTAATGAGCTTGAAATAAAAAAAACCATGCTCAAATCTGGTTTCATTTTTTAATGAGCTTGAAATTAGAAAACCTATGCTTGACTCTTCTTGATCACGGCTTCCAAGAGGAAAATTCTCTAGAAGGACACCATGTCAAGGGACAAAACACGTTCATGGCTTCCAAGAGATCTTCATTTGACGAAAGAAACACACTCTGGAAGGAACACATGTCGAGGGCCGTGACAGGGGTAAGGAGATCAGACTCCAATAACCCTATTGATGAGGTCACCATGTCAACTACTGGATCTAAGTCATTGTAATCGGTAGTGGAAGGCATGGGAGACAACGCCACATAATTGACCTATGGTAGGGGTGATACTGTCTACATATAAGAACCATTTAGGGAGGCAATCCAGTTGGGGTCAATGAATGAAAGTTGATCAACAATCACAACTCGCCCATTGTGAGGGAAATATATCACACGAAAAAGAGTATACACAATAGCTTTCATGGTATAGACATAATATCACCAAGGAATAAAGATAAATCCAAGGGGTCTTGAACTACCATGACGTCAATAAAGATAGTTTTCCTTCCCAAAGTTATAGGAAATTGAGGAAGGGTCCCTAAAGGTTGACTGGTCCTTCTGTTAAAATCTAAAAAATTATGCGTAACCGACACAAGCTGAGGAAAACCAAAATCTTTCCAAGCAAAAGAGGAAAAAATACTAATGGACACACCTTCATCTATCAGTGTCTGAGGAACGTCTCAACCACAAACCTGTACTATAATCTAGAAAGGAATGTGAGAGGGAAGATGAGGTCCAGTTAGCAAACCCCAATCAAAATGGATGGCCTTATTACTTGGAGGGGGTTCCACGAGAGAAGGAGGAATAGCCCCCCGACATGGTAGATTCTGTATCAACGAGAAAAAACATGGGCATTATCGGGTTTACTCTCTAGTGGGAGAGTAGGATCGACCGATGACGAGATTAGATCAACCACTTGGGTTGCATTCTCCAAGGGGAGAATGGGGTCGACAGGTGGAAACAGATCGACCACTTGGGTGACACTCTCTAACGGGAGAGTGGGATCGACTGAGGATGGGATTGGATCGACCGCTTTAGTTTCACTGTCTGAGGGGAGAGTGGGATTGACCTAGGATGGTATCGGATCAACCACTTTGTCAACTGGTTCAACTAAGGATGTGACCATATTGATGAAATGATCAGCTAGATTGACCGGTGAAGGGACCAGAGTGATCATTCCATCAACTATAGGGGGGTCAAGAGTAAGCTTACGATAAGCAGCTAGAAGTTGAGGCTGTGAAACAGTCATTTATTCCAGTAATTTTGAGTCTTTGTCCATACGAGGGCAAAGGTGAGTGTTATAACCCTAAATTGCACCATCCATGCTTACCTGGCATCAAGCCAACTCATTGTCCTTCATTGCCAAAGCCATGCTGAACAAACTCTTTAAAAACCTCTTAAATTAAGTAACCTGCGCCCTAACCTATCACTGGGCACGTTGGAACACTGGCAGGCCTTATACTGCACACGTTGGAACGCAGGCTGGCCCACTACAACCAGCGTTTACCTAACAAAGAAAAAAATCATGAAATTTTCCTACGGAATGAGAAGATTTTGGTCAGTTAACTGGAACTCCCAGCCATGCATGGCCGAGAGTTTGTCTAAAACCCTAGCTCCTTATAGCCTATAAAAGAAGGGGTAGGGGTACTATTCAAGGGAGGAAAAATCATAGCAAAGAAACTCTGCCAAATTGTCGAATCCGTTTTGTCCCAACCCTTTAGCCTTTCCTCAAGCTTTAGGAGAATTCAAGCAAAGCAGTTAGAGGACAAAGAAGAGGAGGAGCCCAGGATCAGGATCGAGGAACGGTGGCCGGTCTCTATAATCATTGTAAGTTGATTCGTATTGAGATTAATAAAAATATACTTTTCTCGTCCCAAATACATGAGTCT
>CBVK0100635878.1:0-11263 GCA_900067695.1 Picea abies
AATACAAAATCTTGTTTAGATGGGACATGCCCCAAGTGTAGTGGATTTTCATTATTGAGCCAATGCATTCATGCAAGTGAGGACGACAAATTTGGTAAGATGGTGGTTGACATGCAGAGTTTCAAATATGTTACTTATGAACTAGATGGTGGGAAAGAAAGAAAAAAGATAGCATTGGTGATGTCCCATGTCAGTGTTGTGTACTTAAAGGGAACACTTTTTTTCAAATTGCACTTAAAATTTTTACATATAGTTTGGAAAGGTGACATTCTAATTATGCCATAATTTTTGTTTTACCAAGTACAAGTATGTGATTTAATCAAGGACTTTTTGGAAAAAAACGAACATTATGTTCAACATGTCCATGTAGCATGATGGCAAGATGAGAAGTTTAGAATGTGCATAGACACCTTTTCCCTCGGTACAATACTATTAGTTGTGGATTTTGCAGAGAACTACACCCTCCAACCACAAAATGAGATCCAAAGCCAATGTTATCATTCATATCAAGCTAACATAATTGTAAGCATAGTGAACAACTGAACAATACTTTTTTTTCTTATATTTAATTTTTTTACCTCTTGCTTACTAATGCTAATTGAATAGTACTCTCTCATCTTGGCCCTTTATTTAGATATATCAAATAATTGGTCGTCAGCATAGCCAATGGAAGCAATGATAGTGTCAAGTGAAGTGGCAAATTAATTATGGGATGGCTCTTTTGTGTTCCTAAGCTCCCTAATTGGGTTTTTAGTTTCATTTAGATATTGATTAATTTCATTGTATGGGTCTTGTAGGGAGTTAGAGTTTGGGTTTTCATCGGGGTTTTTCTCCACAGTTATGGAATAACAACTACAATTACACAATAACAAATTTTTCTTAAAAAATATGTAAAATTATAAAAATGACATCTAAAATCAATATACCTGGAAACGAGAGATTCTCTCAACAAAATGTTTAGTGCCAATGGCATTGATGTCTAGGCCCTACTTTTCCTTGTCGATTTTGACCTAGATGACAAAGCATGCTCACACTAGTGGAGGAGAAATAAAAATGGTTGGCAATAAATGAATAGAAAAGGAGTCGTGTTTTTTTTGCATTAACAAACAGGAACACGTACACGTTCCTATTGTGTGTGTGCTAAGAAATGTGCACACATTTTTAACATTGCACATTACTTTTTAAAAGATATAAGTAGACACTTCTTATCCACAATGGACTAGCATGAGTGGAGCTTCCGAAGGGTTGAGGCTATTTAAACACGAATGCATGCATGTTCCTGAAAAAGCTACGAGCATGCGTTCTTGTTACAATGAAAAACGGAACCATCTTCGTGTGTGTGTGTGAAACTCAATACATCTTGCGGATTATCAAAGAAATTTAATATCAATTCCACTCACAGATTTGAACAATAATATCAATCTTAGGTGTTTCCTATAGGTCTTAGAGACGAAATATTACAATTGTTGAAGAATATTCCCAACATTCAACCCAAAACCTTATTTATGTTTACCTTTTTTTCTATTACTAAGTTTCACAAGATTGTCCAAATTAGAGGATGGATGTATTGATTTATAGGTCCCACCCATAGTTGACAATGGTGGATGATGTATTGATTGCTAGATAAAACATGTGGTTTGTGTCTAATAGAAGGAATTGTGGAGTTGCTTTTATGCCATTTTTTCCTTTATGCCAGAGCTCTGATTGTGACCCAGATTTTTAAAGATTAAAAAAAATGAAAAATTTAATTTAATTTAATTCCCTGATATTCAGTATATAAACTTTATCTTCATTAAAAATTCAAACATGCAAAAATATAAATATTAAATTGTTCAATTTATAAATGATAAATAATGTTTTAAATAAAGAAACATTCAAAATCAATTCTTTTGGAGTGGTTTTTTTTAAGTGAAAGAGACAAAATCACTAATTCAACTAGATAAGTTTTCTAACAACACTACTTTAAATAGTATACCAACTTAGATCCATGTTAACATTAAATATATCATGTATCTAAAAGGAACAAACCCTTTGAGGCACAAAGCTTTTTTAAATTACAAATACTTAAAAAAATATTTACACTTTGAAGAAATGTTTACACCTTAAAAAACTTAATCCCTCTTGATACATAATAAATCCAAAAATAAAATAAATTTATACAAATATCATTTAAAATATCACATTATATTAATAACAAAAATGAAAAAAACATTATTATATCAAATCAAACACTTATACTCCAAAACCACTTTTTAAATATCAATTTTTTTAACACTTAATAATTGCTAAACGACTCTTATCTCTCCATTATTATTTATATAAATATAAGTGTGTATATAAATATCATTCATGTTATTTATGTTATTTCTTTGATTTTGTTTAGAATTTTTTTTAAATCCAAAGATACTCCTACCATTTATAAAGGTATACAGCTTGAGTGGGCCTAATGGTTAAGAACATGTGTTTCCTCTTAAGAGATCTGGGCCTAATGGTTAAGAACATGTGTTTCCTCTTAAGAGATCACAGGTTCAAATCCAGAGGCTTCATTAGTTATATTGGGCCTTTTGTTAAGTTTCGTTTAATAATTATTTTCACACTTTATTATTTTTATTGTGTTTTTGTTTTTTAAATTGTAAAAGAGTTTATCGTGGAAGTTATGGCAATGGCTTTTACTATAAATTTGTTAATATTAATACTTCATAAACTAACATTAACTAAATAACTTATGATTTAGCAAAGGTTGAAATATCCAAAAATACATGTATGAGTGTATGTATGAATGTTTCACGTTTAAAAAATACCTCATCACAATAAATCAAATGTCTGATTGATTATAAAACTTACCACCACTTGAGCTACTACCTATCAACTTTTTTTTTTTTTGTTAAGTCTCATTTTAGTTCTAGATAATAGAACAATTAGTCCGTATAAAGTTTAGTCTCTATCTAATACAAGTTCAAATTTTATAAATACCTTAATGACATCTCCATCGTGTCAAAATTAAGATAAATTTGTGCATGCAAACACCATCAATCTATCCCGTTGTACAACGAATCGAAGTTTATAGACGGGTAAAGCAAGCATATGCATATCTATTTTTTAATTAATTCTCCTCTTAATGTATCACTTACCATCTAAGCTTATCAATCACCAAAGTTTATTCATGTTTTGGAAACCATATTAAATTGGTTTATCTTTATAATCAAATTATTTTTCAATGATTTTTGTCAAATTATTTTTCAATGATGTATTAAGGCAATACTGGAAAAGGTTTATACAATGATGTTTAGGGTTGGTGTTAAGGTTAGTTTTTAATATTTTATCAGTATAGATTTATTTTATTTTTTAATTTATCACGTAGCGAAAGGGATTAAATTTCTTTGAAATATGAAAATAATTATAGTGGAAAAATTTAAGCAAGGTTTTTTTATGAAGAATTTGATGTTTCAATGACACTTATAGATTTGAAGTTGAGATGGACCTATGTTGGTTTATATACGTGGATGTGTGTAATGTTTTTTAATAGTATTGACTAGGGATTATATTAAAAAGGATGGGTTGTAGAGGTCAAACAACTAGGTAAAAAAATACATAGTTATAATATGAGGCATGCGTCTAAAATGCAAAATTGAAAAGAGGTCTTCCTTGAGAACTAGGCCTACCAAATATACCCTGCACCATATTGGCATGTATATTACCCAACATATTGATTAACAAAACAAACTACTTGAAAATACATAGAAATAACAAAGTAATAGAAATACAAGTATTTAGGATGGCGTCCCTTTGCCTCTATTTACTCTGGAGCTCTGTGTTCCTTGAAATCCAAAATTGCAACTTGAACATTGTTTCCTCTATCCAATTCTAGATTAGGAATACACTAGATTTCCTTCAAGACCCATGGGGGTTCTACTTAAAGGGAGGAGTCTACCAAAGATGAAGATTTCAACCATGCTTGTTTGAATACCAAGATGGGATAAAATTTTCCCCATAAGCTGCTTCAGGGGGTCAAGTTTCTCGGGAATCTCCAATTCTTTATGATATTGAACACCCATGAACGAATCAACTTCCTTTTTCTAATCCCTTAAATCAGTCACTTATTTTATTGTATTAATGGCATAGTTGTCCCAAGCTTCATTGTTTTGTCGAGCCTTCTTCTCATTCTTTGTTCTCTATTTCTCCCATCTAATTATGGAATTGATGATGCCACATTGAGCTTCATTTATCTCTTTAATGCATCGCTTCTGACATTTTTTTAATTCAACTATCTCCCAGAAAAAACAACACCCCGCTTTGTAGTGACAATGCACCATTTTCCCCCCCAACAAAATTGTCTTAGACCTAGAATAATGACAACCAAAGAATAATTTCAAAATATGCAAGGGGGTCTCTTTTTTCTACTTGAATGGGTGCTTAGTTTCTTGGATGAAGCATCCAACACTAGAGCCATGACCTTGAGAACCACAAGAATAATAAGCTAGGCCCATGCACTTAACCCACATCTCTTACTAGGTCGAATTTCTATGCTCCTCGTAACCTTTTGCACAAGTGAACGAAGGAAAGTAATGAACATGTGTTGCCTCTTCTTATCGAGCTGACATTTCACCTTTAGAATGCTTGGAAAGTATTGAGGAATTAAAGCATCCATTAAATCCAAGAAACATTATGGGGGGACTTAAAAATGGCTCCCCTTGAAAATTTTACAACAACCCAATATAAGGGTTGAGCCCAAGTTGGCTTGTGCATTTGTGGTTGTGTTTTGGTGCCCCAAGATGTGGTAGAACTCTATCTTGTCAAAACCTTACACTTATTGAGTAATTTGTCACACCAAACACTCTAGATTAGGCCCTTTGGGAATGGAATTATTTATAATTGCTCTAAGAGTGACCGTGGAGTCTCCCACAACCAATGCCTCGTAGACTCGATAGGATTTAAGGAGCAAGAGACCTTTCAATGAATAATGTTAGTGCATCAACTTCATTGTTTATATTGATCCCAAGTCCCTAGGCATAATTTACTTCTTGATTTCCCTTGGATTCGATGTGACTCCTCCCATACCTACCACCCCTAGGTTTCCTTTCAAGGCACTGCCAAAAAATAAGATGGGATGTTACGTCTCTTTCCAGTTTTTATAGTCTCCTCTTCCACTATTAGCTACAATTTTACCTCAGAAAGTGCCTTGATTATCTTTATTTTCCTTTGAGTTGAGCTATCCTCTAGAAGAGTATTGAGAAAAGTCATTTCTTCCATTGAGAAAGAAGTTGTGTCATAAGGTCCAATCTAATTGGGTTTAATGGATTTTGAGAGCAAGGATCTAGCCCTACTTGCCACTTGCCTAGGAATTGTTGGTTGCATCTTGAAAATGAGTTGATTGCAAGCTATCTAGACATTATAGGCCAAATACTTGGGCAAATCCTATTGTAGATATTTCTATTTTCGACTCACTAGTTCAATGGGAGTTTACTGGAGCTAGTTCTATTTTAGACTTTCTATTTTAGACCATCACTATTATGCATGCATTCTTAAGAAAAAAGATCATTGCTTATTTTTTTCTTAATTATGGAATGTTCTTTCCTATATGAGTGTATATCACTCATTCATTGTATAATCATCAATTTAGCTCATTGGAGTACTGTGAATATATTTTTCTCATTCTTCCATATTGAATCTCTTGTCCTTTTCTTGATAAGCTTTGTTTGTACTTGCTTTAGCTAGGTCTCTTGTGCATGTTTCCATGAAACATTGACATGGTATCAGAGTCGAGTTGCTTGGAGAAAACCAAACAAGCTAGAGAAGAGGGAAGTCATAGTTTTGAAGAGCGTAATCCACATATCTGACAGTGTTGCACCCTCTCCCTATCGAAAGGTGCGATAGTTGTAGGAAAACTTATGAAATTACAAGTGTCGCACTTTAGCCTTAAACAGAGTGTGACAATGTTGCATTGTGGAATACACACATGGTGTGACAGTGTCTCACTGTGCCCTTCCAACAATGTGCAACAATGTTGCACTGTGTCCTTCAGACAGGGTGCAACACTCTTCAAAAATTCACTTTTTGCATTGATTTCTCAGGATTTTTGACTTGCAAATTCAGGGTTTTCAAAACCAATAAGAGGGATGGGTATGACACCAATTATTCAGTCAAATTTGGTAATAATTATCACACCATACAGTTATTTTGAATGGAATACGAAGGCCGATTTCCAACTCAAAAGGAAATTATTGTACAATTTGACGATGGTGACAGAAACATAACCTACATCAACGATTGAAAAGACCAAATGGGCAAACCGTAAGGATGAGGCCACAAGACTTCTTCTTGAATTAATTTCAACTGATTTATGGTTTCATGTTGTTGCATGAAAGACTCCAAATGAGATCTGGACCACCTTGGAAGGTCTCTTTGGAAAGCAGGATGAGATGAGAGGTCATATGCTTGAGGTAGAGTTGAAATCCTTAGATCCTAAAATTTTTGATAATATACATGATTTCTTTACCAAGTTTAAATCTTTGATATTGAGCTTAGAATATTGTGGTATTGATAAGTCTAAAAAAGTGGACCAACTTATTCTAACAATATTGGCTAAGCTAGGACCATAATATGTTTTCTATGTCTCCACTTTCCATTTTGGCAGATATCTCTTGGGATCAAAGTGGAATATGAATACCATGGAGTAGTTCATTGATTCTCTCACACGTGACCAGGCGAAACTCATTCAAATGGGTATAATTAAGGAACCCAAATAACATGCACTCACCATGCAAGATGGAAAAGGGTCACCCAATAAAAAAATCCAAACAGAAAGGAAAGGAGAAACAAAAAGAAAAGGAGGGATATTCCAAACCATTCAAGGATTCTTCAGGTTCCAAAGACTCTTCAAATTCTAAAGAGAAGAAGAAGGGAAAATAGTACACTTATTGAAATAAAAAAAATCATGAAGAATCCACATGCATGAAGAAGAAAAACAATCTTATGGAACAGGTATTTCAGCAGAACAACCTTGTAAACTTCATTCTTGAAGGATCCAATAAGAAGAAGGAAGAAGATCATGCTCCTAAGAAAGGTAATCATCATGATCTGGTTGCAATTGATTCGTTATATTATTCATGGATTATAGATTCCATTGCATCACATCATATGGAAGCCAAAGAGGAAGTTTTTACATCTTTGAGTTCATGATCAAGACCACCTATTCTCATGGGGGATGATACTCCAGTAGAAGTAACAGGAGAGGGAAGAGTGGAACTCCCTAATGGAAGTTTTGAGAATGTTTTACATGTTCCAAAGATGTATATAAATCTTCTCTCAGTTTATCAAAGCACTCAAATAGGTAAAAAGGTTGAATTTGCATCAGATTCAGTTTTTGTGCTTGACATGCATGACAATTCCATTATAGCAATTGGTCAGGTAGATCACAAATCAATGTTATATAAGTTCACTAAGTTTGTTGATCATAACTCATCTTTACTTCTAACATATGTTGATGATAATAGTATAGTATGGCATGAGATATTTGGTCATTTAAATTTTAGGTACATGTAGCAACTTTCCAAGCAAGTAATGGTCAAAGGCTTGCCAGACATTCACTTTTCTGAAGGGGCCTGTGAAGGTTTCATTCTTGGCAAGAATTTTGAAGAGAAATTTGAAAAGGGGAAGGAAAATAGAGCCTCCTCTTCCTTGGAGCTTGTTGACATTGATCTCATGGGTCCATTTCCACATTCATCCATTAGCAAAGAAAGGTATTTCCTTACATTTATTGATGATTACTCATGCTATACTTGGGTTTATTTTCTTAGGAAAAAGTCTAAAGTTTTTTAGTATCTCAAAGACTTCAAAGCTCTAGTAGAGGCACAGACTGGGAAGAAGATCAAGATCTTCCATACAGATAATGGGGGGGAGTATATCAACAAATATGTTCATAATATTTTTCATGAGGCTAGTATCCAGTTGCATCATACAGTTCCATACACTCCACAGTAGAATGGAGTTGTTGAAAGGAAGAAAATATTTCTCAAGGAGATGACCAGTTGCATGTTGCATGCAAGATCTCTTCCTTCCAAACTTTGGGTTGAGGCACTTAACTGTGTTGCTTACATACAGAACAAATATCATCATAGATTTGTTGAGAACATGACACCTTTTGAGGCTTGGACATGTGACAACCAGATGTCACACACTTTCGTATCTTTGGATCTCGCACATGGACCCATATTCCTTCTGAAAAGAGGAAATCATTAGATCCACATAGCACACATTTCATTTTTGTGGGGTATCCATTTGATGTGAAGGGGTATAGGTTAATTGATCCCTCTGCAGACTAGCTCATCATTGAGCATAGTGTTCAGCTTGAGGAGAGTCATTTGCATGCACCACAAGTGCAACATGCATATACTCTTGTGTTTCCATCAGTTCCATAAATCATAGATGATGATTCAATACACTCAGATGCTACATATTTAGACTCATATTCAGAGGATTTTATACCTGGAGTTGAGCAGGTAGTACATCCAAATGAGGATCCAACATCAAATTTTCAGCAGATGCCCAAGTGGGCACGGTTCACACTTTAGGAATTAGGAAACCTTGCAGGGAATCCATTGGATTCGAGGAGGACTTGATCTCAGCATGAGGATCCTTCTCATGTATTTTTAGGTTTTGAACCATTGATGCCCATGAATTTCTATATGGTTCAATATTTTGATCCGCAGACCTACAGTAAGGCTATGGGAAATCCATTATGGGAAGCATCAATGCAGGAGGAGTATGGCTCACTCCTAGAGAATCAGACTTGGGATCTAATTTCACTTCCACCAGGGAGGAAACTTGTCATGTGAAAATGGGTCTATATGACCAAGGGAGAAGCATATGGTAAGGTGAACAAGTACAAGGCAAGACTTTTTTCAAAAGGATTTCAGCAGATTCATGGGATAGATTATGATGAGACCTTTGTTCCTGTAGCAAACATGGACTCCATTTGCCTGGTTCTATCCATTGCAACATCCAAAGGATGGGAATTTCACCAGATGGATGTGAAGAATACTTTTATTAACAGTGATATTTCAGAGGATATATACATGGAGCAGCCACATGGGTTCATTTAGAACTCATCTTTAGTATGCAAACTGAATAAATCTCTCTATGGCCTCAAGCAGGCACCTAGAGAATGGTATGAAAAGGTGGATTCTTTTCTTCTTTCACATGATTTTTTTATATGTAAATATGATTGCAATGTTCATATGATGAGGAATACCTACTCTTTCATGATTTTAGTACTCTATGTTAATTATCTTTTGATCACGGGTATCTCTACTTAAACCATTGTTGTTGTCAGAGATATTTTGCATGACAAGTTCTCTATGAAGGACATGGGTCCACTTCATTTATTTATTGATCTTAAGATTAGTTAGGATGTTTTTGGCATCAAACTTTCTCAGGTTAAGTATGCTAGGGATATTCTAGATATATTCCACATGACAGACTGTAAGTTTCCACCTACACCGTTCTTATTTGGGATCATACTTGAGGATGGCGAGGATACACCATTAGTGGATAGTACTTTGTATCGACAGTTGGTGGGGAGTGTTTTGTATCTCACCCACACCCATACAGATTTCTCGTATGCAGTAGGAGAAGTTTCCAGATACATGCAGGAGCCCCATGATTTGCACTGAAAGGATGCCAAGGTAATCCTCATATATTTTCAGGGCACCATAATTTATGAGATTCACTACGCAGTTGGTTGTGCATTGGATATCATAGGCTTCACAGATTCAGATTGGGCTAGTGATGGCATAGATCAAAAGTCCACTTTAGGGTAGACTCTCAGTTTAGGGTCAGAACCTATTTTTTGGTTAAGTAAGAAGCAATCAGTCATTGCTTTATCTTCCACATAGGTCAAGTACATAGGAGTAGTCAATTATGTCATTCAGGCACTTTGGCTTCAACACTTCCTTACCGAGCTTGTTATCTAGTTTCATTGTATGACTATCATATAGTATGACAATCAGAGTACACTGAGATTTTACAGATATATAGTACAACAAAAGTGAACCAAACACACTGAGGTCCACATGCATTTCATCATATATGTATTACATGACAGGATCATTGATCTGCAATTTTGTCCTTCCTATGAACCAACTCTGACATCTTCACCAAGACCTTCACTGGACTAAAGTTTCAGACTTTACATGATCATCTTGGAGTGAAGAACGCAATTTCCTAGAAACTAACTCTTCTTCTTTTGATGCATTGTCTTTTGAGGGGTGGGGGGGGTGTTCCCACATGATTTTCCCTCTTTCCTCATTCCCTATTGGAGTAGTGTGAATATATTTTCTCATTCTTCCATATTGAATCTCTCGTCCTTTTCTTGATAACATTTGTTTGTACTTTCTTTAGCTAGGTCTCTTGTGTAGGTTTCCATGAAACATTGACAAAGATGAGGAAGGAGAGTCAGATTATATGCAGAGAAGAATCAGCCAATTTATTGAATTCTAGTAGGTAAGACATCAGGTACGACTGAAGTCTGAAGCTCACTAGGAAAGGATGAAAGAAATGTTTGACAAGACGACCAAGAACTGGAGAAGCTTTATGACAGGAGATTTAGTCTTAAAGTGGGATGTCGGAAGATAAGAAAATGGAAAGCATGGAAAATTCGATAACCTTTGGCTTGGGTCTTTCCAGATAGTTACAGCACAAGAGAATAACACATATGAGTTGGCACAACTGGATGGCAAGATGTTTGGGGCTCTTGTTAATGGGAAGTTCCTCAAACATTTCTTGCAGTATTGAGTGCTTGAATTTTTCCTACCCTGTCCATAAATAAATATTTTTCCATTCCTTTTATGTATTTTTTATTTTACTTCATTAACCATATTTTACAGAAGCAAGAAGTTAGGATTTTAACTTTAATTTGTTGAGAAATTTTGTTTCACCTCTCAGTTCAGATTGTTAGGTTCATAGAGAAAATTTTATATTAATGCAGACTACATAACCCAATAGGAGAAGGCACTTGGTCTATATTTCTCAGTAGACCATAGAGAAAAAGTACTTACAATCCTTTGATGAAGCTGCAGTAGCTTCTTCCAGTTCTCCTTGTCCAACCTGTTGCTCAAGTAATCTCCACTGATTTCTTTGATGACATATATACCACTTATAGGATAATAAGTTTGGTATCAATCTCTAGTCTCCACCTCCCCTTTCACCATGAGGAGGCCTCCCTATATAACCTTGGAGAGGCCCAACCACTTGAGATATCTTTGGG
>CBVK0100635879.1:0-11262 GCA_900067695.1 Picea abies
AGGGGGATCTCATTACTCTCCACAAAGGGAGGTTTCACCCAAACCAGCTCCAAAGTCGGTAGAAACTCCATCAACTAGAGCCATACGCTCAAAAGGAAGGAGGTTACTTTTCCCTTCACCATCTGTTGCAGATAAAGCTAAGGTTAGGAGACCTTTCACTAGATCATCAACAAAGAAGGAAAGTATTGAGAAAGAAGACATAGTGGAAGCTCCTATCAAGAGAAAAGGTAAAGGTAAAACTGTACCTATTGAGGAGCACAATGAGGTTATATACATAACTACTCCTCCAGAGAACCCTACCTTTAAAAGGCTAAATAGACAACTTAAAGAGGCTAGAGATGAAATTGCTAAATTGAAAGGAGAGGGGTTGGTTGAAAAGAAGAAGTTAAATGATCTCATGGATATGTATCAAGAAACTATTGAAAAGGCCAGATTTGTAGCAAAAAGGTTTCTACCTCTCCATAGACAACTCGTAAATTTATACAGACAAAACAAAAATCTCCAAGCTCAGATAAAAAAACTAAAATTGGAGCTGCAACCTTTTAAGGAAGAGCTAGCCAAGAGGAATTTGGATGTGTTGGTCCAAGTTGCCACAAGAAGGAGTTCCAGACTCAAAAAGTAAAAGATGAAATGTCTTAAAGAGTTTCAGTTTTGGATAGTGCTTGTTTCTTGCATTTTTGAGATTTTGGTGAAGTATGATGCCTATGATTAAGTTTTTCACTCATACATCAAATAATGAGTTTTTATAGGAATCTCTAGCTATGAAGATGGTTTTTCGGGTGTTTTGGGAGCTCTACTAATACATTGAGCAACTACAGGAAAGTTCACAGTGCCTGGCGCTGCGAACTTTGTTGCGAATTGGCTGATATAGTTGGCGCTACAAAATTTGCTGCAGACTTCTGTTTTGGAGGTTTCAAGAGGATCAACGATTGCCAAATGGATAGAGGAGTATGGGACAACTGCTTGAAGGTTAGTTTAAAGCTGGAGGGACACCTGACAAGAAGAATATGCGCTCAAGGGACACATCATCAAGCCTATTAAAGATGTTGGGGTAGTTACCAACATCAAGCCTAGTTTTTAACAATCAATTATTTTTGTTGAACAACTGTAGTTACCCTAGCTTCATGATGTGGGAATCCTATGATAGAGGATGGAATTCGAATTGTAATGCTATCATTCACTATCTAGGCTATAAGATAGGCATTAGAAGTCACTGTAAAGGTTCAAATGGTTAATATAAAACTCTTTTTGGTGATATATTGATGTAACAGAGCCAACTCTGGATTTTATGTATCAGACTTGATGAATTTTTGTATAATAGAAGTAAGTTTCTTTCCTGCCATATTGTTTCTCTCTTACTTTGAAATTTACCGTCATTGAATGCTTCAATTGATATTTTACAACAATATTGCAATGAAGGTTTGATTGTGATGCTATATAGCTGTTCTCAGAGTTTAGATTTGATTAAAGAAGTTCTTGTGTCTAAAGTTTTTCCTTTGTTGGTCTACTAGTAATGCCTGATGCGAATAGGAGACTTACTTCACTTTTATCACTAAAGTCTTCCTTCTATCCACATTACTCTTTAAAACCTTGATCCAAGTTAGACAAGACCTCTTTTGCTGATACATCTTATTGAGAATTTTCTGTGATCTAAATTGTTTGGCTGAGTTTTATCCATTTGACACTTTATCTTAAAACTTACCTTACAAACCTATGAGTTTTATCCATTTGACACTTTATCTTAAAACTTACCTTACAAACCTATTGATGGGTACTAAGCTTGCACTTTAGCAGTCAAAGTGTAATTTTCAGTGCTAACATTCTTGGCATCGTTGTCGAGGAATGGATTGAAAACATTTCCCTGGGATTGAACGAAAAAAAAATACTGATTCTAAGGGTGCATAGTAATTAGTACATTGAAGACTGTAGTTTGCACCTGGAAACTCCATTGTTTCAATTGTGGCTCCTAA
The DNA here is from genome assembly GCA_900067695.1 of Picea abies. Lineage (NCBI taxonomy): Eukaryota > Viridiplantae > Streptophyta > Pinopsida > Pinales > Pinaceae > Picea > Picea abies. The sequence continues at coordinate 1,971 of CBVK0100635879.1, forward strand.
AGGGAGACACACGAGGTCTACCCCACATTTACCTCTGGCTACACCTGAAGCTGACCTAGAGAAGATCATCAAGAAGGGAAAAGCTTCTCAAGAATCCTTTTCAACTATTGTTTCAGGTACTACTGGGAATTTTCCCGATTCTACTTTTAAAACACCAGTAGTTGTATCTAGTGATCCTCTTTTACCTTTTGTTGAAACTCCTAAAAATTTAAATTTTGAAGGTTTCCCTGTAGAGTATTCCTCTTTTTCTCCCCAGTTGAAAGAAGAAAGTTTTTAAAGTTTTGAAATGCTTGCCTCACCTGATGTTGTAAGTTGGTTCAGACTTGAGATTTTAGAGGATTTTCCTACCCTAGGTTCTCCTTCTCGTCCCTCTCTTAAACTTGCTGTGACCAAAGAAGAAGGTACTTCATTTCCCTTGGAATTTCCACCATTCTCTTCCAAGACTCAACCTCTGTTTATTAAAATTGAAACTTCCCCATCCTATACTCTTCCTTCTCCTAAGCTACCCATCATTTAGACTGTAGCTGTACCAATCAAGACCCAGTCTCCTCCTAATTCTCCTAGAATATATAATCCTCCTCTTCATAATCAAATGACAGGAGCAAACCTTCCTAGAAATAGGATGGACACCATAGTGGCTACTAGGTATGCTCATCTTGTGCTGCCTCAACCTATGAATGATATCCCAGTTGGAGACTATCTTAAGTACATGCCCAAGTTTATAGGAGAAAAGGGCATAACTGCAGAGGAGCACCTTGCAAATTTTTATAGCTATGTTGACAATCTTAATATTGAAAATGAGGATGTTTGGATGAGAGATTTTGTACAAAGCATTGATGGTGAGGCTAGAAAATGGTTTAGGGGTTTAAATCCCGGATCAATTGATGGAATTGAAGCCTTGGATGATGCCTTTCTGAGGCATTGGGGTGAAAAAAGTTTTTTTGTATTATATTACAGAGTTTGGGTCACTCAAGAGAAAAGAAGGGGAATCAGTTTCATATTTTTCCAAAAGATTTAAAAAAATGTACAATAAAATTCTCATAGAGATTAAACCTACTGAAACCTCTTCCAAGATAACCTATGCCAGTGCTTTTGACCCTGAATTTTTCCTCCTGTTGAGAGAAAGGATATTTACCTCATTATCTCATATGCAAGATGCAACCTTGGAGGTAGAATCAAACATATTGATAGCTGATAAGCTAAGAGGAAAATATGATAGAGATAGGAGAAAACATTGGGCTGAAGCTTTAACCTCTGATTCTTCTGGTGTCAACCCTTAGGTAGATGAAATAACTAAGCTGGTTAAATCACTTTCTGTTGAAATGGAAAAAAATGAAACTTGAGGGAAGACAAAATAACAAAAACACACAAGACACTGGTAACAGAGAAAATTTCAGAAGACAAAATAATGCTCCTCAGATCCTTCAAAGAGATAAGAGGAATAGAGATGACCAAAAAGTTTATACCCCTCTTCAAAATAACATGGTTGATGATGAAGTAGGAGAGGATGAAGAAACAGATCCAAAAATTCACTGTTTGGGTGATATTTACCCCTCCCCTCATTTAACTCAGTTTACATATGAAGAGTCCCTTATGGACAATGAGTTGAACAAATTGAGTAAAGGAGAGAAAACAAATGAAAACCAAGATACATACAACTTGAGGTCAAAAAAGAAGGATGGAAAGCCTAGTACATCTGATCAACCCAAGAAAACAAAAAATTCTGCTAAAGCTATGGCTTCTAGCAGCAAGGAAAAAGAGGAACAAAACCATCAAGCAGTGATTAAGGCCCTTGTTCCAGAAATTAAGGAGATTTTGAAATCTCCATCTTCCTTCAGCTTTGAGAATGAAATTCAAAAGATCAAAATTCCAGTCCCATTTTTATAACTGATTAAAAATGAAGAAATTAAAAGGTACCTTTCCAAGATGCTGCAACCTGAATCTTCCTCAAATTCCACAGACTCTGTGAACTTACAAGATGAAAAACCAATAGTCATATTGGGACCTTTGGTAGAAGATAGGGATGACTCTTCTCCTCCATTTTATACATCATTGAATATTCATGATAAAGTTTTGCACAACTGCTTGATGGACTCAGGTGCATCTCATAACCTTATGCCTTTTGCACAACTGCTTGATGGACTCAGGTGCATCTCATAACCTTATGCCTAAAACTATCATGGATGAGCTAGGTCTAGAAATTACTAAAACCTATCATGATCTATACTCCTTTGAGTCCAGGAAAGTGAAATGCCTTGGAGTGATTAAAGACCTGGTTGTTACTCTGTTTCAACTGCCCATGAAGAGTGTGGTCATGGATATTGTAGTGGATGATATCCCCCCTAAGTTTGGGATGCTATTGTCAAGATCTTGGATTAAGAGACTAGGGGGAACATTGCAGATGGATCTTTCATATGCCACTATTTTTGTGTTTGGAGGAGAAAAAAAAGACTATACATGGAAGCACAACTAGCTTACATCATTAATGACGAAGCTAATCCTACAAACCATCCAATTTATGCAGTTGACACTGATCTGGGATCCAGTATTCTACAACTTACTAATGCTCCTCAACCACCCATTGAAATCGGAAAACAACCTATAACAACATGTGAGACACCTCCTCAATATACCCCAATTTGGAAGATGATTTTTGATGGGGCCTCTTCTAAAGAAAGTGCTGGTGCTAGAGTGGGTTTTATTTCCCCAGCTCAAGAAATCATATTCTTGTCTTATAAGCTAGAGTTTGAAACCACAAATAATGTTGCAAAGTATGAGACTCTTGTTTTGGGGTTGAGGGTTGCTAAAGATATTAAAATTGAGGAGTTAGCAATTTTCGGTGACATTGAACTAATTGTGCGCCAAGTTGAAAATCTGTATCAAGCAAAACATCCCAGATTGAGAACTTACAGAAATGAAGTTTGGGATCTTATTGACAATTTTTTCTTAGCTTTTAATATCTCTTTTGTTCCAAGGGAAGAGAATGCTATGGAAGATTCTTTGGTTGTTTCTGCTAGTCACTTTAAGATCCCTTTGCCCCCTAAGCTCAAGTATGATGTGGAAGTGAAGTATAGACCCTCTATACTTGACAATGTCAAACATTGGAAGGTATTTGAGGATGATATTGAGATTAAGAGATTTCTGGAAACAATGGAAGAGTTTTCTGCTCTTCAGATTGATCAAAATCACGGTGATATAAAAATCCCTCATGCTGATATTTTCCTCAACAAAATTGCAGACCAAAAGATTGTCCAATTGCCCAGTAACCATATTCCCAAAGGATTGGTCCCTTTGGAGAGATTATTTGATAGAAATGAAGTGTCTGTGAAGGTTAAGGGTTCAAATGAAGAGGCTGATGTGACAGAATGTAACTTAGGTACTAAGGAAAATACAAAATATGTCAAGTTGTATAGCAGTCTGTCAGAAGAACAAAGGTTTGAATATGTGAAATTATTGAAGGAGTTTGCTGATATATTTGCTTGGAAATATGAAGACCTACAAACTTATGATACAAGCATCATTGAACACAAAATTATTTTGAAAGATGATACCAAGCCATTTAGGCAAAAACTAAGATAGATGAATCCCATGTTGCTGCCTATTATGGGAAAGGAAGTCAAGAAACTACTTGATGCTAAGATCATCATACCTTTAAGGTACTCTGAGTGGGTGGCTAATCTGGTCCCTGTGAGGAAAAAGAATGGTGAAATCAGACTTTGTGTTGATTTCATAAATCTAAACAGAAGTTCCAAGAAAGACAATTATCCCTTGCCTAAGATGGAACATATTTTGCAAAGGGTGACTGGTTCAACAAGGATGTCTATGCTTGATGGATTCTCAGGCTACAATTAGATCTATGTTTTACCTGAAGATAGAGAGAAAAAAACTTTTACTACTCCTTGGGGCACATTCATGTATGCCAAAATTTCCTTTGGTCTCATGAATGCAGGAATGACCTTCCAGCGAGCAATGGATATTGCTTTCATTGGGGAAAAGGAAAAATTTGTGGTCATCTATCTGGATGCCATTACAATGTTCTCAAGGTCTGATAAGGAACATTATCATCATTTGAAGAAGGTTTTCCTGAAATGTCTGATAAGGAAAATTTCCTATGTCCCATCAGCTTCTATGAAGGAAATAATAATCCAACCTGACATAGATGGAAAGAGGAGCAAGTGGATTGCCAAAATTTTGGAGTTTGACCTTGAAATGAAGCCTACCAAGTTGGTGAAAGGGAAAGGTTTATCTAGGCTGCTAGCTGAATCAAATTGTAAAGCATTGGGGGTTAATTTCATGAACTTGAACTCTGAAAACCAAAAAATTGATATCTTTGAAAATAGCTCACATATCAGTCCAAAGTTGGCATAATGTATTTGGTACAAAGACATTATTCATTTCTTGCAAAAGTTGTAGCCTCCTGATGGTTTTGAGAAGAATAAGGTCAGAGATTTGAAACTTAAAGCAATTAAATATTTCCTCATTGATCACATACTATATTGGAAAGACCCTGTAGGGGTTCTTTTGAGATGTCTAGATCCAGATGAGGCTCAAAAGATCATTACTGATTTTCATGACAACTTGTGTGGGGGTCATCATTTTTGGAGGACCACGTCATATAAGATACTCAAAGCTGGATATTTCTAGCCAACCCTATTTACTGATGTTTGTGCAAAGATTAGAGCCTGTGATAAATGTCAGAAATTTTCAAGCAAGTAGCAACTTGAATCTTTTCCTATGAAGCATGTGGTGGTTTCTGGTCCTTTCCAGCAATGGGGACTTGACTTCATTGGGGAGATTCATCCAGCTTCAAGTGGTCAACATCGATGGATTTTGACTGTAACTGACTATTTCAGAAAGTGGATAGAAGCCATTCCTACAAGGAGTGCCACACACAAGATAATTATTGGTTTTCTTGAAGATATTATGTCAAGGTTTGGTTTCCCAAGAAATATTGTTACTGATAATGCTGCATCTTTCAAAGCTGAACCATTGGTGAAATTTTGTGAGAAGTATGGGATTCATCTAGTTCATTCTACCCCTTATTACCCCCAAGGTAATGGTTTAGAATAGTCTTCTAACAAGAGCCTGGTAAATATTATTAAGAAGTTACTGGAGGACAACAAGAAATCATGGGACTCAAAGATGAAATTTTCCCTATGGGAAGATAGAGTAACTACAAAGAGATCACTTGGTATTTCCCCCTTTCAGCTTGTTTATGGGACTAACGCTGTTTTTCCTACTCAACTTTCCTTGCCTGTGGCAAAGTTTCTTCAAGACTAACAAGGAGAACCAGATGATATGGTCAGAAGGATGCATCAACTAGTAGAAGTACATCAGACCATGGAGCAACTCCTTGATAAATCACATAGCCATCATCAGAAGATCAAGCAAGCTTTTGACAAGAAGGTAAACAAAGAAGATTTCCAGCTGGGAGATTTGGTGCTCAAGTGGGACGCACAAAGGCAAGACAAAAGAAAACATGGTAAATTCAAATCCTTGTGGATTGGTCCTTTCAAGATTTATGAACGTTTTCAAAATAACACTTACAAATTGCAGAACTTGGAAGACTCTGAAATTTCTGGTGGCCTAGTTAATGGGCACTTTATGAAGAAGTATTTTTCTTAAAGCCATGAGTTGCTTTCCCTTCCATTGTACATATCACTTTTGTTTTTGTTTTTGTTTCTTTTGAATAAATGACCCCATAGCCTTAGGATAAGACACTGAAACTGCTTGTTCTTGGCAACTCACAGGGAGCATGCCATTCCCTGTGGAGCCAATGTTATCATATAGAATTGCTTGGGTAAAAAAAGTCTTTAGGTTTTTTGTTTTGAGTCATAAGTGTTGTTTAAGTTTTAGGCTTTGTATTTTTCCTATAGTCATTTTTCATTTTTTACACAAATAAACTAAAGATTAGTGTTGGCCTTGGTCTATAGTCCTTGGGTTATACCTTGATCATCATGATTAATTGGAAAAACCTTCATCTGTCACATCATTCATTCCTCCACTACCACCCTGACAAGTCACCTCCTCCATGGTGTACTCACGAACCCCTCCATTGTGTCACCTTACCCAAGCCAAGTTTGATTTGTATGCTGCCAACTCACTAGAGAGTTTGCAACGCATCCAAAAGTACATCATGCATTCCTTACCATCATTGTGCTCTTGAGTCTTGTCAATGAATATATCCTTGTTTTCAACACTTATATTTTAAAATATAACTTGGGATTAAGTCATAAAAACTTCTAACTGTTTTCTCCAAGTTTCAAATCATTTCTGGCTCGATGCTGCAAATCTGGTGTTTTCAGACAGACGCTATGAAAATTGCTGCGAATTAGCTGGAGAAAGCGAGTTGGAGGTTAGGCTACCTGCAAACAAATTTATTCAAACTCAAGGATATCAGTCTTGAAGTCAGATCCTCCAGGTACTCCATGAGTTTTTCCAGCTCTTTTGAAGGACACAACATGATTTGTTTGTTGTTTCTTCTTTTGGGCACTACTAACTGGTGATACATGCTACAAACTATCCCACTTACTTTGTTGAAATGTTCCCAACCCAATTGCATGAGATCTAAACCTTGTTCATTTAAGCCTTAAGAAGTCTTTGTTTCAGGCCACCTTTCCCATCTCATATTCAACTGCTTTTCTTACCTTCCCAAGCACCGTGAACCTCGTATTCTGGCGCAACAAACTCTATGCAACAAGCTTGGCACTGCGAATCCCCTGTCCCAACACCTTTTACACAACCTGTTTTCATCAGGTTCTCAGTTTCAAATTCAATTCTACTTGGTCTGAGATTAAAAGATGTTTGCCTGTGAAGTCATTGTGAATTTTGCAAGAGGATAGTGAGGTGGTCAACAAGACCTGTCTTATAACAAGCTGTTTCTTTATACCTTCATGATTATGTATAGTATTCCTTCATCTCCTTGACTGTAAGATACCTTGTTTCATGCTTGGAGGTCAAATAGGTTGATAAACATATAAATCCTTATACCGAACTAGCCCTTTGAGAAAGATCATGCATAAAAACCCCAGCCCTCTATTTTTCCTGTTTTGCCTCTTGCATCATTAAAATTAGTGGTAAACTTTTCTTCATATGACATCAATGGATATGCCACAACAAAAGAAGGCTCACAAAGGAGGAGGAATTGTGAGGAATGAGCCATATGATATGAAATTTTTTGCTGTTGAACTCCTGATCAGGGAAGTCTTCCAAAGAGTGGGTTGTTTTAGTTTATGTCAAAAAATGTAGAGGGGGCACCCTGAGGTGGCTAGGGATTTTGCTTTGAACTTTGATGGAACCAAAACCAAGGTTGGGATACTAGAACTTGAGGTATCTGAAGTGACCATAGCAACAACTACTGAAATACCTAATACTAGTGAAAGGTGGTTTAAATCCATGAATCTAAATGCAACCTTCTCCAAAGAATTCCTCAAACTAGAATATCAAGGAGTCAATTTATCAAAAGGAGTGTCGAGGAGCCACATGATTGAAGGTTTTGATAAGATGCTAAGGGTAATAAAAATATACTTTACCTGTTAAGGGAGATTCAACATGATTTATCAGTACCACATAAGACTTCTGCTGCACTTCACATGCAAAGACCTCATGAATCTTCTTTTCTATTTGTTTAGGAGTATTGGAAAAATGGCTGACAGAGTCCAAGTTAAGTCTAAGGCAGTTGATACAAGTGTTTTTCATTCAGGGCTGATTAAAATTCTTGTGATGGAGGAATTAAAGAATAAAAACATTGATTGGGAGAAATTCATTGCTTCTTTACACTTTCAATTGAATGTTGCTCCTACTCCACATTCCAAGGTACAAAGCCCTCTTCAGGATGATAGTACTGTACACACATAGAAAAGCAAGAAGAGGAAGATAAAAGGTATTGTTAAAAATGATGAAACAACTAAGGAACATGAAGGAGAAAGGGGATATCATTACTCTCCACAAAGGGAGGTTTCACCCAAACCAACTCCAAAGTCAGTAGAAACTCCATCAATAAGAGCCATAGGCTCAAAAGGAAGGAGGTTAATTTTCCATTCACCATCTGTTGTAGATAAGGTTAAGGTTAGGAGACCTTTCACTAGATCATCAACAGAGAAGGAAAGTATTGAGAAAGAAGACATAGTGGAAGCTCCTATCAAGAGAAAAGGTAAAGGTAAAACTGTACCTATTGAGGAGCACATTGAGGTTATAGACATAACTAATCCTCCAGAGAAACCTACCTTTAAAAGGCTAAACAATCAGCTTAAAGAGGCCAAAGTTGAAATTGCTAAATTGAAAGGAGAGTGGTTGGTTGAAAATAAGAAGTTAAATGATCTCATGGATATGTATCGGGAAACTATTGACAAGGCTAGATTTGTAGCAAAAAGGTTTCTACCTCTCCATAGGCAACTCATAAATTTATACAGACAAAATAGAGATTCCAAGCTCATATCAAAAAACTAAAATTGGAGCTGCAACCTTTTAAGGAAGAGCTATCCAAGAGGAATTTGGATGTGTTGGCCCAAGTTGCCACAAGAAGGAGTTTATGACTTAGAAAGTAAAAGATGAAATATGTTAAAGAGTTTCAGTTTTGGACAATGCTTGTTTCTTGCATTTTTGAGATTTTGGTGAAGTATGATGCTTATGATTAAGTTTTTCACTCATACATCAAATAATGAGTTTTTACAGGCATCTCTAGCTATGAATATGTTTTTTTGGGTGTTTTGGAGCTCTAATAAATACATTGAGAAGCTACAAAAAAGTTCGCAGTAGAATCTGTTGCAAACTTTTGTTTTGGAGGTTTCAAGAGGATCAACGATTTCCAGATGGATAGAGGAGTATGGGACAACTACTTGAAGGTTAGTTTAAAGCTGGAGGGACACTTGACAAGAAGAAGATGCGCTCAACGGACACATCATCAAGCCTATTAAAGATGTTGGGGTAGTTACTAACATTAAGCCTAGTTTTTAGCAGTCAGTTATTTTTGTTGAACAACTGTAGTTGCCCTAGCTTCATGATGTGGGAATCTTATGCTAGAGGATGGGGTTTGAATTGTACAACTATCATTCATAGCCTAGGATATAAGAGGGGCATTAGAAGTCATTTTATAGGTTCATATGGTTAATGTAAGACTCTTTTTGGTGATATACTGATGTAACAAAGCCAACACTAGATTTTATGTTTCAGACTTGATGAATTTTTGTCTAATATAAGTCAGTTTCTTTCCTGCCATCTTGTTTCTCTCTTACTCTTAAATTTACTATCATTGAATGCTTCAATTGATATTTTATAGTTGTATTGCAATGGA
>CBVK0100635880.1:0-11262 GCA_900067695.1 Picea abies
AGGGTTTTGAAAAGCCTTGTCTTCTAAACAACACTTTTCAGCCATAGGTTTGTGTTTATTAGCTAGTCGTTTTGCCAAAGGAGTCTTAAGGAGAGAATAAGGAGCCTTAGGCCTAGCCTTAGCTACACCTAAATAAGTCTTCATTTCTTAGGGTTGTTGATTTGGTGGCCCTGCCATAGCAGCACCATCAAACCCTAACCCTCTTGTCCTTAAGTTTAAGTCTCTCCAAGCCATTAGTTTCACTCCACTTGACTCCATTAACCCAAGGCACTAGTCTAGAAGTATAATTTTCAGCTTTGGTGCTTAAATACTCTTTCAAACTCTTCAAATTTGAAACCCTAACTAACCTAGCGTCTAACCCTAGCTGATTTTACTAACCCTAATGATGATGACGTCTTGTTGATTTTAGACTTGTGTTTGGATAAAAAGTTGTGGCTTAGTCATCTTTTTATAGCCATAGAGGACTTGAGTACTTTCATTGGTTGATTTAGTCAAAACGTCTACCTCTTGGCTAGCTAACCCTAACCCTAAAACAGAAATAATATAGGTGACATCACACTTCTTGATCTCTTGTTTTGGCATGAAACATTGTGACCTTTATCACCTCTTTTGATAGACTTTGAGTCATTAATTACATTTGTAAGCTCATTAGAGAAAACATTCCACTCATTGTCTTCAAATTGACCTATAAGTTAATGCTGACATCACCTTCATAGCAGCAACAATATTGAGACGCAACAACATTATTTAATGTATGAGCAGATTTGATATGCATAGCATTGTGATATAATAAAGATCTGATTTTGCACCTTGGATGCCCATATCTCTTATGTATTTATTGAAGAAGTGATATAAGTCATTTATCTTTGCTTAGTAATCATTGACTTCGTCAATAATTACATTTAATCATTGCTCATATATATTTTGAAGATAGTCATTGATACCTTGAAATACTAACCACTGCAGCACATACTTTTAGTTTATTTGTCTTGTCTCACAAACAGGTGCCATCCAGTGGAACATTATCTTCTTTGACTATCTCCTTCTTGGCAGTAATCTGTGAAAGGAAACTCTTATCTTGATCCATTAGCCCTTTAGCCCTTTTATAAACCCAGATTACTAAGGACGTCTCCCTTGGACTAGCCATCCTAAATAGAAAGAGCTCCCCATCGAGGTGACAGTGGGTGGGGAAGCTCCTATTACGCTAGTTTGAAGCCCTGACTCAAGCTACCTAAACCCTTCCTACAAACTGTGCGATAACAGACCCCTTTACCTTTTTGTGACCCTTTTAACTTCAAATATTAAAGTGACATTTCTAATGTTTAATTGACAATATATTAGTCACAATGCCACTTTATAACCCTTTTCCCCTTTTCCTAATGTCACTTTTGAAATATAACATTTTAGGCCTAAGTGACATGAAATAACCACCTTGATCCCCTTTTCTTTGTTGTTTATAGCCTACATGAGTTTGTAAGGCTACTAAACAACAATAAATAAACTAAAAAAAAACAATAAATAAAATAAAATAGGCACGTGGGAGAGTGAGCATTAAACAACAATAAATAAAATGCAAAGTCTTTCTTCTCATGCTAGTTAATAAATGCAATTTGACAAACATGACAACCCACCACACTCATTTAATTCATCATACCAACCATCAATCAAAGTTAAATAATGTATTTAATGCTTCTAGATATTTTGTATGCAATATAATTTACATAATCAATAAACATTCAATTAAATAGTTAATAATCTACTTAAATAATCAATGCATTAATTAATTATACTAGTGTACATGTGTAGGGTATGTGTGCGTAGCTAGCAGACACATATCTCATGCATGTACTAACGATAAACAACCATTGTCTCTAGTTCACAGTTCCTATATGATCACACCAAGACATGTAGGACAACAAATCAAGTAATGCATCATTCAATAATATTGACAGACAAAATTACACCAATTCATCAATAACTCATTATCACACTTAAAATATCAATAGGAAATCAAAAGAGGCTTTTAAACATGGTAGGAGCCAAGTGAGTAAACAATAGTGGCATCTCTAATCCCTAATCAGTATTCTCAACTAACATCGAAGCATCCTTCCTTCCTAACCTACTTCCATCTTCCATCCTATCCTTTCCTCTGTTGGACTAAGATGGAGTGTCAACTATATTGACCTAACTCTAGATAGAACCCTTAAGCGAAAGTGTCATACATCTCGACCAAGCCTCCCCAACAAGAAACTAGTAGTCACCATCACACATCTAGGGGAGCGTGACTTCACACAACCCTCCCACGACTCTAGGTTTCCTCCCACGACTCTAGGTTTCAGAGGATAAATGGTGGGAAATACCTCCACCTCTCCTCATAGAACTAGGGTCAACACCCTACATCAAGCCATATTGTGCAACTATTGTTCTTAGAGTCACATCATCAAACAACCACTCTAGGAAAGTAGTGCATCCTGTCAAAACCACACTTACCATAGATCATAGAAATATTTTGAATCATAAATTAATAATAAGTACAACTTATAGGATACATTATATACTTGATGTCTACGACATCTAAGTTACTTCAACACTATAGTCATTTGGCTATCACATAGCTCATCAACCTGTAGGTTAGTTCACCAATAACTCATATCCATGCATATACATCATATTTTCATATAAGGATCCATATATGTATTGACATTCAATTAAGAAATGCATGTCTATTTTTATCATGTCTTGCATCTGTTATGCATTCACAATAGAACTTGAACTAGTATCAACATTGTACCAAAATTCCATATTTAAATTTGCATGTTTGAACATTCTCATAACTATCATAATTATTAACATATAACAATAAAAATAGCATTATGCAACACACAAATAGGTCTAGATATACACATCTCAAATGTCTACGTCAGTCTAACTAAGTCCAAATAGTTACTAATCAATGAATTACGAAGATGAATAAAATGAAAGTTCTAATTGTCTAAGGTCAAAATATGGGGCGTTACAAATCCTATGCACCCCAGGAGTAAACTCCGGAAAGCGAAGACTGGCCATCTCATCTATATCGGCTGTAATCCCAGGGTCCCAAGTTAATCTCTAAAAGGAACCATCATGTTGACGTTGCACCCCTCTGATCATAACCATCTGACCGCAATGCTCATATTATGCTCTCCTCTCTTGGACCCCCAAGTTGAAATCCCTAAAAGGAATGAACTCACTATCTTGGATCATATCTCGCCAAGGCATCTCAGTGAATTCAAAGTCTACCAACTTGCAGAAAGACTCGATCCTGGGTATCGTGAGGGAAAATCTACCTTGCCATATAGAAGAAATATCAACAAATCCTCTCACAACATCCCCACAATGATGCAGACCAATCACTAACACGACCCTATCGATCATCCTCGTCATTTGAAGTAGTCTGTCACTCTAATGAATGCGAGGATCCCACCACCAAGTTGGAAGTCCACCACTCCAAATTCCTACTGAAATATTTGTGAACCGATCCAGCAGAGTCTGGATCTCCTCTTATGCACTATGTGCACTGATTACCTGGTCCAAATGAAAGACCTTTGTCATGGACATAATTCCCCCTGTCTCATCCAAATGGCTACAATGATCCTCTCATGTCCTATTGTATACCATGAGGGCATCAAATAACAACAATAGGTGCCTCTGCCACTTCCTGCAAGACTGGAAAGTGACTAGTGTGTTGGTCAACCCCAATGGCATGTCCAAGAACTCATAATGAATTCGGGAAGCTGACCTGTGAGTATCCTGCTCCCTATCCGTCATCTGATGATATCCGAAATAAAAATTGATCATTGAGGGATATAATACTCTTTGAAGCTCAACTATCCCCTCATCGATCCTAGGTAAACAAAACTCAATGGTATGCTCAAGGTCTCTGTTAGGAGGTCTCCCTGGAGGAAATGCTCTGAAACTCCATTGTACACCATTGTGTGCCAGTGTATACCCTTGTATATTGTTTCATACCATTGTATCCTATTGTGCCATCTGGTATCCTATATGCGCTACTATATCTAACGCTCTAGTGATGTCAATTGAACCTATATCCCAAAGTGTGTCCATATCTTTCATATATCTATCCACCCAATCTAAGGATGCATATACTTCCTTGTTGACTAATCCACAAGGAATGTGCTCAGTTATCTCCTCTGTAGCTAAGCCTTGAGCCTTTAATGGCCTCTCCAAAAGAAACGGCTCATCATCTTCACCATGCAAAACATGAGCATAATCAAAACCCTCTGAGTCGTGACTCTCCTCAAGTACCTACAACTCTGAATGATCCTCGTACGAGATCATCACAAGAGGCTCCTCCCTCAAAACCATGAGTGCCACCCACGTCCTCACGTGTCACAACTGCCAAAGATGTTGTAAGTGATGAAGAGCTTGCCAAACTCAACCGGTAATAAATCTCCTCAACCTCCCTTTCCTTGTCTTCAATGAACTTGAGAGAAAAATACCTATCCATGAACAACTGCAAGTAATATGATTTCATTTGTTCTAGTGCTTCTTTGATTATCACGTGTCACGACTGCCAAAGATGTTGTAAGTGATGAAGAGCTTGCCAAACTCAACCGATAATAAATCTCCTCAACCTCCCTTTCCTTGTCTTCAATGAACTTGAGAGAAAAATCCCTATCCATGAACAACTGCAAGTAATATGATTTCATTTGTTCTAGTGCTTCTTTGATTATGTGCAATTACGCACTAGTGACTCCAGTTGCAACTCCTTTGTGTATCTCCTACATCTTGGTTTTCCACATAAGAGATTCAATGAATATATGAGCACCATCTGCCCTTGTCAACACTAGTACAATTTGCTCCTCTATGACCAATAATTGATCCTCCAAATCACGCAATGCTAAGGGAATTTGTTCAATTTCATCCACATGGTATGGGATGTCCCACAATATATTTTTTTATTTGCTTTCATCTATAGGAATACCATCCTTGTCAACAAAAACTAACTCACTCGAGGATACCATGCAATCTTCACTTACCATACATTGACCTATCAAATGATGGGACTCATGTGCACTATCACCGCCATACAAAACCTCTGATTTGTTTTCACCTCCAAAATCAACCTTTCCTTTGTCATCCTCCATGCATGGCTCCTGAGAAGATGGATCCATATCCCACGACAATTTTTCAAATAATCATCCTTTGTCATATTTAGGTAAAATCATGCCTACATCATCATAAGTATCATATATAGGATAAGACATTGAATCCTCATCACAATTAGGTGCTAATACACCCTCATCATTATAAGCATCACTACTAAGTTATGATGTTGAATCCTTAACATTGGCTTATTGGGACACTTCACCGTATGTGCCATCAACGTGTCCATCATGTGCACTAGTGTTATGGGCCTCATAGGAGAACACTAAAGGTGTACTAAATGTTGTTGTGCCATCATCCTCATTACGCACATCCTCCACATGACTAGATACATGCAATTCCACTTGTGATTCTGCCAAACCCCCATCATGAGGTGAGTTTTCGGTTTCATCAACCTTTCTATATTTGAATTCCTTTCTCTTCTTATTCTCCCCAACTCATAAGTGATTCTCTAAGTCCTCATGGTGTTCCCACAATTTTGCCAAGAGTTCCTAAATTGTCTTCATCTTATGTCTGTGATGTAGTCCTCTTCACCTAGAGTCATAAAAAGAACATGTAATACATAGGATGGCAAGAATACCAACTCTGATACCACTCTAATGAACCTACCTACACTGTCACAATTTTTCCTTATTGTTGTAGCAATATATGTGTATTTATGAGTGATAAGTTTCGTCAAACACTTCGTTGTTGTGGTGTTAATGTGTTTTTTCTGGGGTAGTTATTTTAGCAAACAATTTGCAACCTTGGAAACATATTTAACCACACAATATAGAACAACAATAACTATGAACAATACGAACTTAACCAACAAAAATATATAAGATCCAATCTGATATGTATTTAACCTCTAAATTAGAACTAATACAACCACAAATAACTCACAAATTTGCCTCGGAAGCATTGGCATTTGGATGGTACACACATGTTGGAAGATAAATATGATGTTGAGGTTGTAACAACAAAGAAACTCTCCACTAAACTGTTGCAAATTTGATTTATTGACGCAAAGCCCCACCTCAGCAGGGTCTACTGACCTCCCGGTCTACATATCTTTGAAATTCTCTGAGTCGAAGTGGCTCCTTGGTCCACATTAGAACCTTCAACTCATATAAACCTTCAACTCATATAAACCATGGGTTTCCTTTTACTAACCTCACATGTGTGAGCAAGCACTAGGCACAAGATCTTCCCACGCAACCATCGACGGCGACCACGAGCCTAAACAAAGGTGCTTCGTGTTTCATGATTTTGGGACTTCTACTTTGAGTCACCCTGACTCCTCCAATTCTCGAACTCCAAAATAGGGCTAACAGTCCCTAGCTCCCCCCTTAAATCCTTCACTAATGTGAACTACTGCTGCACCATGAGGCCCAACTTTCGAGCGCGTCGGGATTTCACGTATCAGGAACTTGCGAAATAATTTTCTCCCCTTTTCCCAAAATACGAATTCGCAGTGACCACTATGCTAGATCGATGGTTCTAATTCCCCCATGATCTGACGGTCCAAATTCTTTCTTCGCGACTCGCGACTTCTGAAAATAGCTTCCTCCAATCCTCCGACTCCCAAAATGCCGATATTTCAGAGTGCCAAATCAACAACTCACGCTCTTCTGGATTTGACGACTACCCTTTCTTCTGGGCTTCCGAGTATTGGAAGACTCTACCCTTATCCTCCCCGCATATCTACTAGGTCCAACGGTCCACAGAAAACGGTGTTCCCCCTTATGGAATCCCAATTGTCTATCAAGATTCTTGATGGTTTTCTCGCCAACTGACTCGGCTTCAACCCTCCTGAGATTGATTCCGCGAGGTGACTTCAAACCTCATCTTTCCTTTCAACTTCTCCAAGTCTCTATCCTTCCTAAGCTTGAATTCTCACTACAACTCCTGGATTCTAAGGAATCCTGCACACACTCCTTGCGGTTTCACGACAACCTTTGGTTATCTGAGACTCCAACCCTGCGCACTCCTTGCGACAAAAGTTCTTCAACCACTCACTTGGGTTGGAAAATTCTAAGACTTCGACCTGGCTTGCATACACCTTGCACAGATCTATGCTACACTTGCACTTCTGTTGGTATAAGAACAACTCTATCTCTCCTAAGATTTTCTGAGGCAAAACTCAGCGTCTTGTCAACGCACTCCTTGCGGACTTTCATTGCACTCCTTGCACAAATTCTCAGGATGAGAAACAATTGAAACTCATACTCTCCCTCTCATAGACTTCATACATTCAACATGAAATCATACACATAAAGCATTGAAACAAATGCATAACATAGCATATAAGCAAATTGTAAACATACCATTCAATAGATGCAAACAATAGTCATAACAACACCATGAAATTGGATTAAAGCCTTCTTATATTAATTCAAGTGCTTATGTACATGGTTTGCAATAGCAATAGATATCTACTCATACAACTTCTACAATATTTGTTCTTCTCTACTCTCCTATCCTCTCTTTCTCTACAACACTCTTACAATGAGAATGATACAATACAATACAATACATACACTGGAGCTTTCTTGAGTTTTCCCTCCTACAACCTTAAGCTATCTTATCGAATTAAAGACTACAACTACGTTACATTCATTACAATAAATGCCTACAATCGACAGATGAGAGCAACGTTCAAGATCTGCATTACAATCCCCAAAACATGTAAGATCAATTACATTCTTCTAGCTATTACATTAATGTTTCATATTTTAAATTCAAAACGTTTTCAAAACGTGCACTGGTGTGTATCCAACTATCCTCCACTTGCACTTTGCTGGCGATGCTCCTGCATCATACTCCTTTGGCTGAAAAATTCATGGACTCTTATCCATGAGCTCCTACACCGTCTGTCCATGTTTCTAAATATCTTCTTCAATTTCCCAACTGACATCTTCAATTGGGTGTCCCTTCCACTTTACCAGATATTCAAGATATGTCTTCCTCCTGGTCTTCTTGCCAACTCTTTGACCAATGATCTTTTCCATCTGCAGATTTTCAACTACAGGCATCTGTTTGACCCATTGAATCTCCTCTTGATGCTATGCTCCTCTTGCTTCATCTGCTCTATAAGGATACAAATCTGCTACGTTGAATATGAGTGATATGCCCACATCATATGGCAATTCTATCTCATAAGCATTTGCCTCAAATTTCCATAAAATTTTACACGACCCTATATTCTTCATTTCCATCTTGTTATATGTTCCCCTTGGGAACCTTCTTTTCTGAGATGTACCAAAACTAAATCTCCCACTTCGAATTGAATCTCTCTCCTATGTTGATTTGCTCTGTGCTTGTATTCCTGGTTGGAACTCTATAATCGCTCTTTAATTTTACTATGGAGCTCCTACATTTCTACTGCAAAATCTTCTGCTCCAGCACTCCTGAACTCATTCTTCTCCAAGCCTCTCAACTAAGATACTCCTCTTGGCTACATTCCATACATTATCTGGAATGGGCTCTTTCCTGTGCTCCTATTAGGTGAGTCATTATATGCAAATTCCGCTTGTGGCAGAATCTTATCCCACTGACTGTGATGTTCAATGACCAAGATCCTCAATAAGTCCCCCAAAATTCTATTTACTACCTCAGTCTGTCCATCCGTCTGAGGGTGATATGTTGAGCTAAAAGATAAATTCATTCCCATCTTCTTCCATAGTATCCTCCAGAAATGACCAACAAATTTCGTATCTCTGTCCGAAACAATACTCTTGGGTAAACCATGAAGTCGAACAACCTCCTTGAAAAATAGATTTGCAATGTGTGTTGCATCACTGGTTTTCTGACATGGAATGAAATGTGCCATTTTTGAGAATCTGTCGATTACCACGAAAATGGAATCAGAATCTCTCCATGTCCTCGACAGTCCCAACAAAAATCCATGCTTACGGTGTCCCACGACCTCTCTGGTATTG
Organism: Picea abies; assembly: GCA_900067695.1. NCBI lineage: Eukaryota > Viridiplantae > Streptophyta > Pinopsida > Pinales > Pinaceae > Picea > Picea abies. Next base: position 9,090 of record CBVK0100635880.1, read on the forward strand.
GCAATGGTTGATACAATCCTGTATTCTGTCTTTTCCCCTTTGCGTGCTAGCAGATTCTACATCTGTTGACAAATTTCTTGACATCCGTCCTCATCCCTGACCAATAATACAAATTGTTCAGTTGTGCAAATGTTTTATCATGGCCAAAGTGTCTAACCAATCCCCCACTATGTTTTTCCTTTAAAAGGTTTTCTCTCGTAGAACTCTTTAGGATACACAACTGATTTTCTTTGAATAACAATCCATCCTGAATTAAATATTCAATCAATTGGCTTCTATCTCTCAAAACAGGATTCTCACATGCTTCATAAGCGTCCTTGAAATATGAATCATCTTTGTACATTTCCTTAAGGCTATCAAAACCTAAGGTCTTCACTCGAAACTCCCGCAGAATCAAACATTTCCTGCTCAATGCATCAACAACCTTGTTAGCAGTTCCAGAAATGTGCTTTATAACAAAAGTAAAGTTCTACATAAATTCAACCCATTTTGCATGTTTCTGGTTTAGTTTTTCCTGTCTGGTTATAAATTGTAAAGCATGGTTATCGCTATACAAAACGAACCCTTTCAGAACCAGGTAGTGTCTCCATTTATTCAATGCCTATATGACTACATAAAACTCTTTATCATACATGGAATATTTCATCTTGGTCTCGTTCAACTTCTCACTGAAGTATGCAACTGGTCTATTGTCTTGACTTAAGACTACTCCAATCGCAAACCCACTTGCGTCACGTCTCACTTGAAATATTTTACTAAAATCTGGCAGAACCAAAACTGGTTGTCCAGTTATCTTCTCCTTTAACAACTTTAAACTTTTCTCTGCTTCCTCTATCCAATGAAAAGATTTATGTCTCTTCTTGACTGTGTCCATCATTGGCATACAAATTCCACTAAAATGTCTGATGAACTTCCTGTAAAAACTAGCTAGTCCATGGAAGTTTCTGACTTCAAAGATATTCCTTGGTGATGGCCATTCTTTGATCGCTTTTACCTTTTCAAGATCCATCTTCAACTCATTCGAAGAGATCATAAAACCCAAGTAAATGATTTATGTCTTCATGAAAGACGATTTCCTCACATTTATCAACAACTTCTCTTGCTACAACCTCCCCATCACTGAAGCTAAATGTCTCAAATGTTCTTCCTCGGTCTTACTGAAGATCAATATATCATCAAGATATACAATTACAAACTTCGCAATGAAATCTTTCAAGACTTCATTCATCAATCTCATAAAAGTACTTGGTGCATTCGTCAAGCCAAATGGCATGACAAGCCATTCATACAATCCTTCATTCGTCTTGAATGTTGTCTTCCATTCATCACCTTCCCTCATTCTAATATGATGATATCCACTCTTTAAATCAATTTTTGAAAAAAACTTTGCCCCACTCAAGCAATCCATCAAGTCATCCATCCTGGGTAAAGGAAATCTATACCTGATGGTGATTTTGTTTATATGGTGATTTTGTTTATATCCCTCGAGTCTGTACACATTCTCCATCCACCATATTTCTTCAGACTTAACACTGTTGGCACAATGCATGGACTCAATCTTTCTCTAATCAACCCTTTGTCCATCAGATCCTGGACTTGCTTCTTAACTTCTCCATTCTCCCACAACGTCAATATGTATGCTGCTTTGTTTGGCAAAATCGCTCTTGGTATAAGGTCAATATGATGGCTTATACTTCTGACGGGCGGCAACGAACAAGGCAAATCGTCCACCACTATATCAACGAAATTCTCCAATAGTTCATGAATTTCCTCAGGTAGATCATCTATTGAGGTACTGGTCAAGACAACTCTAGGTTTTCTAACCACAACAAATTGTATTTCTTTATCTTTCTTGACTTCTCTAAGGAGTTCCTTCCCACTCATGAGAAGTATAGTATTGCTTGTTTCTGCTTTCACCTTCTTATCTTCAATCGACAACAACATATGTGTCCTACCATTCTTCTCCAAGGTGTATGTGTTCTTTCTTCCATCATGAATAACATTTATGTCATATTTCCAAGGCCTCCCCAAAAAAAGATGACAAACATCCATGGGAATAACATCACATAAAATCTCATCTCTATAACCCCCTATCTTAAATTCAACTAAACATTGTTTAGTGACTGATACTTGATGCCCCTTTTGCAACCACAAAACTTTAAATGGGCTCAGA
>CBVK0100635881.1:0-11262 GCA_900067695.1 Picea abies
TTCTTCACGGAATAGTCCACTAGCCAATTGTCTATGTCATCTTCATCATATTCGAGTATGTCATAAAAAATTTCAACTGATAACCCTTTAAATATCTCAACTTGTTTGTCAAAATGTTGCTTTTCTCCTCTGCCACTTGAACTATTGTTGATAAATTTCCTATTTGGGTGGGTCGTTGGAGCATTGCTCTGGGATGTGGTAGTTTTAGGAGTAACAACTAGAGACTGGGCACTCTTCTCACTGGGACCCTTTGTTTTCTGCTAGTAAAACACATTAGTACTAAGTATTGTTTCCAAGTCACCAACATTGTGTGCAGGAGTTCCTAGGTTGTTATCTTTTTCTTCATTTAAAATAGTATGAATGAATGATTTGTTGAATGCTACTGAGAGAATATGTTCAATGAAGATCTTGTTAGGGTCAAACCCCTTTATCCTTTCAACATACTTCATATTTACATTGTTGAAGTGATTTGAAAACTCATCAATTTTGTTTATATTCCTGAATATGAAGTCTCCAATTTTCCATGGCGAGGGGATGAATTGCTTTTTCTGTTTTTCATGAAAAAAGTGTAGCTAGAAATTGTATTTCCTTGCCACTTCAATTATAAACAATTTATCAGATACATGGTATGGAAGAAAAGAGGGATTTTCCTTGGAACAAAAGATCCTAATGACACTGTGATTTTCCATCTATTCTATCGTTCCATTTTTCTCCAAGAATTTATTAACCTAGTCAGATATCCTGGGGGTATTTTTACCAAACAACAATCCTTTGAAATCTGAAACGAAATCATTGTAAACTTCTTAAAAATGCAAAGAAGTCTTATGTCTCCACAATGCTTGATACCATAAGGTAACTAGATCAATTTCAAAGTTCACCCTCTTACATACAGTCAATTTTTGAAATTGACAACAATATACTATCACAAATGCCAAATATGAAGCCATACACAATTTATTGTCCCTTTTGTAATGTGACAATTGGGAGGAGATTTCAATGGAAATCATTTTTTCCCAGTCGAAGATAGCTTGCTCTTTAACTATAAAATATAAAATATAAAGAATCATGCAAGAAATGATGGTGCCTGTTATTTAACTGTAAAATATAAAATATAAAGAATCATGCAAGAAATGGTAGCAGTGTTTTCCTAGCCTGTCAACCTAGTAAACAACCAAGCGATTTCCTGAAAGGGGTTTTTAAAAGATTCAACTTGAATCCCGGTTATGTCTTCTAGAACAGACGTGGGATTCTCCAAAAACTCAGGTAAGAGATCCAGGCCATTGTCATGTTTCTTTAGAAAGTCTTTGTAGTGTTCCCCTTTGAAGGTAAGTGTTGGCTATGGGAGCTTCGACTTCTTACAAAAAACTTGCGTTGAAAGGGAAATGGGGGAATGATATTAGAGTTGTATAATTCACTGGCTCGACATGTACTTCTCAATGCACCATGAAACAAGTTCTTTGCAGTCAAATACCTTAGGGAGACACCCTGCATGAGCAATTTCGTATTTCTAGATTACGTCTTTTTGTGTAGGGGGAGATGAGTAATACAAATATTCTCTAGACCACTGAAAGTTCTGGTCTTCACGACAAAAAATATTCAGAGTATCACCACATAATTGTTTTCTAGCTTCTGCTTCCAAAGTTTGACGAGAGTGTTCTTTCAACTGGATAATAACTTGAAATGAAATCCTTTCAGAGAGATAACAACAATATAACCCTTGGAAAATCGTTCTTTAATGCAATTTAATGGAAAATATTCTTGAGCCCTTCACTTATTAATGACGATCTTTACAGAGCCTGCATGATGATTTATTAGCATTAAACCATACTAAATGCATATTTTGAAAAGCATGAAGACGACAGGGGCATACAAGAGCAATTTGAATTGGGGGCCTTTTGCAAACCCACCAACCAGGGAACCCATGAACCTGTAGTTGCGAATGATAAAAAATAGGCTAAGTGTTGCACAACGGTCAATCAAACTTGAATACCGGATAAATGAAATACTTAGGGGATCGGTACCTGTGACAAGTCTGACGGTCATAATGTAGATCATGGGCCTTTCAGTGCAAAGTGGAGATCGCGGAAATTGGAAGATGAAAGATTGAACCCGTGAACCTGCAATTACAAACAATAGTTAAATATATTATAACAAGGCGGTCGATCAGACTCATGATATAGGAACATGGATGAAGGTGAAGATCCACGAGTCCGACAACCCACAAACCCACCGATATTTGAAATGAAACTAAGTATGGTAACTAGAAAGGGAAAAGAGAAGGGATAAAAGAAAAGGGGATGAGGGTAGGTATAGAAGAGGGAAAAGAAATGGAAAAAAGAAGTTGGGAAAAGTATAGAAGAGGGAAAAGAAATGGAAAAAAGAAGTTGGGAAAATAGAAAAGGGAGGAAAATTTCAGAAGAGGGAATTGATCTCAACAACTGGCTCCAACTGTGGAATGATAACCCCCTGTGGGTTGTCAAGAATCCATAATCTTTATGTAAGAATATACAAACTGGAAAATAAAATTTATGTACAAGGAAATTAGAAAGTTTTAGATGAAGAATCCTTTCAAATGTTGTCCGTTGATAGGCAACATTAATCATTTACCATTCATGTCTTTGAGCATATAAGAATTAAAACCTAGGATCTTTTCAACAATGTATGGTCCAACCCAGAGTGCTTCAAATTTGGTGTGCATCGATGATTTATCCTTGGCTTTGTTCCAGAGTAACACGAGTTATCCCTTCTGAAAATTATTTACAGTTGCACTCTGGTCAAAATATATTTTGATACTTTGTTGTCTCTAAGAAGTTCTATTCATGGATTTACTTCGTTCTTCCTCCAATTTCAACAACTGGTTGATCCTCCTTTGGATCAGTGAACTGTCTTTCACATATTCTTTAATAACCACAAAAGTCAAAGCATTGAGTTTGAGGCTAATTGACATTTTTGCTTCTTTCCCATAAACCAATGTATATAGAGACATCCAAGTTTTGTATTTTGGAGTCGTTATTCTTTCCCACAACGCATCATTCAACTTCAAATGTTAATTCATTTGTTTCTTGTCAATAGTTTTCTTCAATATTTAAATGAGTGTCTTATTTTTGGATTATGCAATACCATTTCCTTGTGGATAATATTTTGATGATTGCCCCATAATAATTCCATATTCTCCACATAATTATGTAAATTTTGAACAATTGAAAATCGAACCATTATCAGTGATAAATTTATCTGGGACACTGAATCTTGACAAAATATTATCTTTGAGGAACTTAATTAGCTCTTCATAATTAACCTTTTTTAATGCCACTTCCTCTGGCCACTTCGTAAAATAATATGTAGTGGTGAGAATATACATATGTCCCTTGCTTGACTTTGGATTTTTTAGCCCAATGACATCAAGTCCCCATTGGGAGAATGGTTGTTCTATAGTTATAGGCTGTAACGACATCACAAATCTCTTCATTTTTCCTGAAAATTGCTAGCAAGATACACACTTCCTTATTGCGGCATATGAGTCTCTAAAAATTGATGGACAATAAAATCTAACTCGTCTTATCTTATGAGAGGTGGTTGTAGGTGCAAAATTTCCACCACATATTCCTTCATGGAATTCCCTCATTAGTTCTTGGGCTTTGTTTTCATCAACACATATCATTAATATACCATCATTATTCCTTATGAACAATATATCAACAAGAACATATTGATTTGACTTCATATTCAATGTTATCCTCTCTTTAGGGTTCATGGTGACTGGAAACTACCCGAACATCAAGTAGAATACAATTTCTCCATACCATTTTGAATCGGCCAATGGTTCTCTTATTGAAATTGAAATCATTCCATCCAAAGAATCACTATTTGCGATGAGCTTACATAAACCTTGTCCTTTGAAAACCTTTAAATGTTTAATTTCAATATCATATTCTTGGATCTTCACCAGCTATTTAGCCCATTTTCCTTCTCTCAATTTTTTATTCAAAAGCATCTTCACCAGTGAGGATGGAACATAAGCAATGACATGAGAATTTAATATGTACGTCTGAAAGTGCGCCACCACTTTCACAAGAGTCAGGGCTTGCTTTTCTAGTTTTGAATACCTCAATTCATAATCATGAAGGTTTTTTCTCATAAAACTAATTGGGAGTTATCCACCTTTGGTATTCCTCTGAGTAAGGACAAGCACAACAACTATTTACGTAGTGAAAAAATACATGATGAAGTCCCTTTGAAAATCATGGCTAATGAGGAATGGAGCTGTGGTGATTTCCCTTTTGATATTATTGAAATATTCTTGTATATCCACTATCCATTCAAACCTTTGGTCCTTTTTCAACAATAAATTGATCGGCTTCAAAATACTTGCATAGCTAGGAACAAATCTTTGCACAAAGTTGATCTTACCGAAAAACAATTGAACTCATTTCTTAGATGATGGAGGGTTGAGTTCATTTATAGTTTTAACACTTTTTGGATCTATATAAATCTCTTACTTGCACACGATATGACCCAATAGTTTTCCTTGAGTTACAATGAATAAACATTTCTTTGGGTTTAGGGAAACACCATATAATCTGCATCTTTCAAAAACTTTCCTGAAGTGATGAATGTGATCGCCCCTTATTTTTTAATGTACTTTCAAGTCATCTTGATATTTTTCCATAAATTTTCCTATAAACCCACTAAATGCATGATCGATGGCCCTCTGAAATGTAACTCCCTCATCCTTTAAACCAAAGGGCATCCTAACATATGCATATGTCTCCCAAGGCATTATGAATGTTGTCTTCACTATGTCTTCCTCAACAACCAAGACTTGATTATATCCAGAAAATCCATCTAACATGGACATGCAAGCTAATAATGTGACTTATTGGAGGAGAAACTCCATGTTAGGTAAAGGATAATTATCCTTTATGCTTGCCTTTTAATATCTCTGAAATATACACACATCCAGATTTCCCCGGTCTAGTTTCTTACTATCACAAGGTTTGAAAGCCAATCAAAATGTCTAATGGGATATATTATTCCATGCTTCTTTAATTTCTCCAATTCAACCTTTACCATAGGTTTTAATCTAGGGTTCATCATCCTTATTTTTTTCTTGAACGGATTTGCTTCTTCTCTCAAAGGAATGATATGTTGGAATATTGTTTTATCATAAGCTTTCAAATCATCATAAGTCCATGTGACCACATCAAGATATTCTTTAAAAAATAGAACATATTGATCAACTTCCTCAATGGTGTAGTCAACTCCCAAGTTGACATATTTTGGGGAACTGTTAGTTCCAATATTGATCTTTCTTGTTTCTTGAACTTTTTAGAGAGAAATTTCTTCCAGGAGGTTCTTAGCATGATCATATTTCATAAAAAGAGTCTTAGATAGAATACAATCTTCCAGGACAAAATACATGTGATTGTGTTCATCATCATCATCGTTCAACAATTTTTTTTCCAATTATTCATCATTCTCAAATACTTGTAAATATTCCAGGTTATCAGGTACAAAAGGTTGGAATACTCTTTTTACTTGAAAATATGTTTTTCTTTGAATTTCATATGGGTTTGACAATGAGGCTGCCAAAGCCAATGAATCTTCCTTCTGATTCTTGTCCCTTGGATTGAAAGAAATGTTGAAAGAGATGAAAGATTCCATCAATTCGTTAACTCTTTCGTTAACTCTTTTGAAATATAATTTGAGTCTTTCCTTCTTGATTTTATACCTTTGGGTGACTTGATTAATTACCAACTTAGAGTCGCCAGTCACAATTAGATGTTCTATCTTCATTTCTTGTGAAAGAATTATTCCTTGAATCAAAGCTTCATATTCTGCCTCATCATTAGTACATACAAATTCAAGTTTGATAGCATGTGGATGCATAATATTACCTGGAATCATAAGGACAATTCCAACTCCACTCTTGGATCTTGAACAAGCTCCATCAAATGACATCCTCCAATAACCTTCAAACAGATGCTCTTGATTCTCCATGTATTGAACTTTCTCCAAGCTTTCAATGTGTTCCATGTCTAAGATAGCATAATTTCCAATCCCAGCATCTATATAATATTCCATTAACTCATTATCCTTCTTTTTTAAAGAGAAGGGTTTCCTGGGTTCACAGGGCTCCTTAATCATTGCTCCTTCTTTTCCTAGGAGTATCATGCAACTTCCATCATTCATTATGTATCACCTGATCATGGATGACCAATCTCTTCCCCAACAAAATCCATATGTTGGAGGAAGATCTACCACAATAATATTGAAAACTGTAATAATATGGGGAGTCATTGCGATCCAAGCATAAAATTCCTTGATTTCTCCATAAGTTGGCACTTGTCTAGAATCAATTGCATATATACTTTCACCAGACTCATAATATTTGGTATAGTTCATGCCCAATGCCTCCATGACGACCACTGGAATAATATTATTGGTCACGTCATTGTCAACTAAACAATTGTGAAGTGAAACATCATGATTTGCAATTGAAATATAAAAGGGAGGAATTTTACCTCTCAACTTGGCGGTTGATTTGTTATGTCTTTGTTTCGGACTAGTAACAACAAATTCTATTTTTTTCAGATCGATCAATCTCAAAATGTTTTCCCTTTGTTGGGGAATACTCACCACTTCAGTAAAAGGAAGATTTATCCTTAATTTACTTAATTCCTCTACAACATTGTATGTCATCTAAGTGGAGTTTAACATCAGGTGTTGCTTCTTACTTCCAACGTTATCTGTCATTTTCTCATTTTCCCTTTTGTCATTTGTTTTTTCTTTATCTTTTTGGTTTTCCTTTTCATAATCATTTTTATTCTTAGATATATTTACAAGTTCTATTTTCTGGGCGTTGTTTTCTTGTGAGTTGGGGTCATTGTCACCTTTTTCAAATATATACATGGACATCTCACATCTATCCATCTATACAGTTTCTAAACTTTCATCATGTGAATAACAATTCTCTTTTTCAACCATTTGATCATCATATGGATCATCCATAACAACTTCATTGGGGGTTGGTTTCCTGGGAACCCTTGGTCTTTGCAAATTATCCATGTTTTCAAACCTCACTCTGTTTTCTTGGGGATGGTTCTTTCTTTTCTATGGGACCGAAATTTTGATATTTTCTACATAATTACCCCCCCTTCTTAGTTTGGTTATCTTGTTATGCTTTTGATTGATATTTCTATTCATTTGTGCAATTTCAATTTTTTTCTTGGTTTCTTGTGCCATAACAGGGTCTACCTTCACATCTGGTATGGTTCCCTTGAAAAATCCTCCTCCAATTGTTTTATTTTGGGTTAGTCGTGGCTTGAATGATTCATTCTTTATTGAATTAGAGGCTCCTTGATTATCAATATTTAAGCCTCCCAACAGCCTTTTTATTTTTCCCAATATAATGTCAGGGCCGATACTTGTTTCAATCATAATTTATTCCATCTCAGTTTCTTTAATCATTGCTTCCTCCAAGGTATCCATCTGGTATGTTCTGATAGCATATTTCAAATTGGGGGGCATCACATTCTTATAAAAACCGAGTATCACTGGATCATTAGGTATATTATCTTCTGGAATCTTACTCAAGGTTTTATTGAATGTGAAATTAAAATCTCGTATTCTTTCATTCTTCCTCAAACCAATTTGGGTGAAATCGGTGAGAAGCATATGCTAAGAAATTGGAGGGGAAAACATAGTTAGGGGCATGGATTCAAGGTAATTAAATGAGCCAATTGATCTACTAGGTAATGTCGTATACCATTCATACGCTCTTCCTGATAAGGTTTGAATAAATAACCTTACCATGAAATCATCATACTCAACAGAATGAAAATAACAAACATCAAGAAATAAGTTAAGGTGCCTCTTTGCATTGATTGTACCGTCTCAAGAAAATTCCTTCAAGGTACCCTTAGGGAGAATAGGGAGGTCATGTTTCTCACCGAGAAGATTTAAAGGGGAATCTCTTATTCTTCTTCGATTTTCTTGGTTTCTTGCAACACCTCTTCCACCTCCTTGTCTTTCTTCATGAGGTTCTTCTAGTTGTTGTTCATTTCTTTATGTCATATCTGGAGAGGTTCTAGGAATATGATTTCCACTTCTTAGAATACAAAGTTGCTTGATTTTACTTATGGTAATGGGTCCCTTGTATTCATCTAGCTTCAATCCCAACCTTGTCCTTGTGCTTCTCTAGCTAGCATTCGGTTTCTTCGGTCTTGTCGTTTATCTCTCCTCTATCTCTGGAGGATTTCTCTTTCTACTTCTCCGGATAATATCTGCTAGGACCATTCTAATTATTCTTGGGTCTCGGTTGTCATTATTACCAGATTGTATAGATGATGTAATATGCTTTGTTGATATTTCAATCCATTTCCAGGCGAGGCTGATCAATCTAGGGAAAAGTCATGTATTTTTCAAAAATACTAGACCAGATTTCAAATTTTAGTTCATTCCCCAATATGGTTGCCAAAAGTGTTGACGCTTGAATCTGTTAGGACCGAAACGACAGCCTCACGAGGATGTAAATCCCCCTGTGTTTTTATAGAGGTGGTACTCCTCTTTACTTTAAGATTTTCTTGGGACTTTAGATATTTCAGAATATGAAACTTTGCAAAAGTATGTCGTGGTAATCAAAGAAATATAAATATTGCAAGAAAGATAACAAGAAAGAATTTTTTTTTCTTTTATTTTTAAATAAAGTTCCTAATAAATGACTAGGAACTACACACTTCATATATTTAAAAAAGATGGAAAAAATTTCCTCACATCCATTGTAGTTAAACTAAATATTTTTTATCACATAAAATAGAAAAGAAGATGATCCACATGCATAAGAGAACTTTAATAGAGTGGACACATGGGAAGTTCAAATACAGGTAATGATAGATCAATCTCAAATACTTTATACTCAAAACATAGAGTTACAAAGCACAGTCAAAACTGATCCTGAAATAGCTCTCTTGAAATTTCTAAGAAATATATAGTTTGTTACATATTCTTTGAAATTTAAAATGTGTTTGTCCTTAGGACTGGGATTGGGGCTCCCACGGACCATAAAGAAAATATAAACAAGAATTAATCTTGTATAAGGAGGATGGTGGGAGGTAAAAGAACATCAAGTCATGGAAAGAAGAAAAAAAAAAGTTATCAGACTTCGGTTAAACCTTTCTAGTCAAAGAAGCGAAGTAACTGAATGAAAGAACTGATAAATAAAGAAAGATGTGATCAACATAAACTTACTATGATGGTCTGTCGTATCTTCACTTTCTTGCTGATGGCCTTTTATTGTCTTCATTAATGGTTACAAGAACCATCTCAACTGTTTCTTTCCCTTCATTGGTCAATTTGTCGATTTATTTTTTGAACCATTCTTTAATATAATTTTTCATTGGTGCGACGTTTATCTCATGCTAGATTTTGATGTTGAATAACTCTCCTTCCAAGTCTCTCAAATCAAGGGAAATACTATGTACTACTTCCTCAATATCTTGATTCTTCATGGAATAGTCCACTAGCAAATTGTCTATGTCATCTTCATCATATTTGAGTATGTCGTAAAAATTTTCAACTAATAACCCTTTAAATATCTCAACTTGTTCGTCAAACAGTTGCTTTGTTAGGAACATTGACTTGAGGATTAATTTAGGGTCTTGTACTTCATTAGTACCTCCTGCTAGATATATTTCTATGAGTCTCTTGAACAATTCTTCCCTTTTCAGTATAGCTTCACTGCATGCTTGAACAATATTATTCAAATTTTTGATCTTTTCCTTCCAACAAGAATTTAGCTATTTTATCCGACTTGGGGAGGGAAAATCCTCCTCTCTTCTTCTTAGTTCCGTCATGTTAGAGACTTTGGTTCCAAAGGGTAATACAACATCAATGTAAAAAACTTCTTCATTCTTCAAATCAACTTGCAAATATTCATGGAAGGCATATGCCCTCAAGCCAAAAAAACAATATTCTTTGAAACCTCCCATGCCTCTGTGATCAACGCCATTATTTTCTTGATATTTATTTCTACATAACTCTTGGATGATGTATGTAGGCTTGAAGATCCTTTCAATTTAACAATGGGTGTGGTGTGTTTGACTATTGACAAAGTACTAGCAAGAAGTGGAAGAGGCATTAAGGCATCTTCAATATCCCTGATCCTTTCTTTCAACTTTATGTTTTATGCTTCTAGACCACCAATGGAATCATCAAGAGCATCCCCAGTTGCTCTATGAATTTTAGAAATTTGGGATGACTGCATATATTTTAGGTCAACCTTTGAATGAGATTTTCCTTTCTTATTTTTCATATCACATTTTTCAATAATCAACTTATTAGATTCCTTGTCAAAGACAGTGCTTTGGAAAGTGAATGACTCTTCTTCACTAAAGGTCTCATTCTCAACGATATCCAATGATGAATTTTGATGGGTTGTGTTTCCTAGTTGATCAATTATGGGAAACATTTTCTCAATATCCGCCTCGAGCTCCATGTCTTCAAGACATAAGCTATTGATGCCATTTTCAATGAGATGGTATTCTTCCTCTTGCACAACATCCTTCCTCTTCTTTCTCAGAGGGAGATTGTGTGAGCTATCAATTTTTCCAGGTGAGGGGGGGGGGGATTCTTTTCTCCTCCGCTGCTTGAAATAGTATTGGAAACTTTCCTAGTTGGGTGGACCATTGGAGCATTTCTCCAGGACGTGGTAGTTTTAGGAGTAACAACTGGAGACTGGGTGCTCTTGTCACTAGGACCCTTTCCTTTCTACATGTAAAACTCATTAGTACTAAGTACTATTTCCAAGTCACCAACATTGTGTGCAGGAGCGCCTAGGTTGTTATATTCTTCTTCATTTAAAATAGTATGAATGAATGAGTTCTTGAATCCTACTAACAACATATGTTCCATGAAAATATTGTTAGGGTCAAACCCCTTTATCCTTTCAACATACTTCAGATTTAAATTGTTGAAGTGATTCACAAACTCATCAATTTTGTTTATATTCATGAATACGAAGTATCCAATTTTCCACAGCAAGGGGATGAATTGATTTTTCCATTTTTCATGGAAAACGTGAAGCTAGAAATTGTATTGCCTTGTCACTTCAGTTGTAAACAATTTATTAGATACATGGTATGGAAGAAAAGAGGTATTTTCCTTGGAACAAAATATCCCGATGACACTGTGATTTTCCATCTGTTCTATCGTTCTGTTTGTTGGAAGATTGGTTGTTGTCATTGATGTCAACCCTAGTCATGG
>CBVK0100635882.1:0-11262 GCA_900067695.1 Picea abies
AAAACATTGTAGAACACAAACTGGAAAAATGGGGTAGCTTATCTATAAAAGGAAAGAGATGTTGGCTACACTTCATTCACAAGAAGCTTTGCATCACACTCCATTGCATGCTTAAAGGGACACCTTCACCTCAATTATATATGAGAGAGATACAGGAGAACAATTCCCATGATGCATGTGGGATAAATTGGACTAAGTTTATAAAATCCCATAGGCATGTAAAATACTAGCACTTCCTGGGCGATCACCCATCCCAGTACTACTCTAGCTTGAGCGTGCTTAACTGTAGAGTTCTAATGGGATCTGATGCATTAATGCTATGTTGTAGGAATGTACATAAAACCAATAGGAAATCATTACATGATGTCTGTAATTAACAAATGAAGATGGCATTACATTACATTCCCCATCAAAAGGGTGAATATCATGGTTTATCAAAACTAGAGGCTCAACATGGTGATTCATTGAAAAAGGTGGATGGCCACCAAGATCCATATGGATCATAAAATATGCCCAAGAGATGAAGGAAGAGGATAATTCAGATAAAATTCTCACTCAATGGGAAAAGGAGTTGAAGATGTTGGAGGATTGGCTAAGAAATACAGAGACAGGGGAAGACTACCTGAAGGATGAGGTCATGAGGAGTGGAGAAGAATTCTAGCATGAGGAGCAGCTAGAAAACATCAAAATTATGTCAGCACAAAGAGATGACAGAAGAGCAGAGGAACTGAAAAAAACAGGACTGTTAGAAGAGATAGTTGAGTAGCAGCTCAATAATATCGTTGTAGAATTTGAGCCTACAGTGGAGTGGCAAGTCAATTCCACAAGTGATGAAGTTAGTATCAGAGATCATATTGATCTTACCTTTGATATGTGTGAAGAAGTGGAAGCTCTGGGGGAAGTAAAGATAACCCAGAGGAGGCTCATCCAACAAGTCAATTTGTAGATTGATGAAGAGGAGGAGATGCAGCAGAGAAGACTGCAAGAGAAAAGCCAGCCAGTAGACTAGTTGGACAGGGACATAGAGGAGATAATAAGGTTGATGTTGGAATCTAAAAAGAAGACAATTAGCAATAGATGGAGGATGACCATAGGAGAGCCTGTAGAAGCAGTAGGATAGCAAGAAACAGTAACAAAGTAGAAGAGCAAGTGAACATCTCAGAGCTAAAGTTTGGGACCTAGGAGGATCTCAATAGCAGCAGCAGAGGAGCCATGAGCAGGAGCTCATGATTTTTGTAGGCATGGGAGTATGATGCAGAAGAATCACTCCAATTCATCATAGTGTCATCAACCAGTGCAGCAGCGCACTAGGAGGGAGTGGATCCCAAGGAGAGAGAAGCACCAGTATTCTCATTTTTTTGAGTTTAAATATCTAGTTTTTAATGTAATTTAATGTAATTAAAGTTTGAAAAGGCTCGAGGATGGTTGAGCCTTTATAATATTTAAATTTGAGTGTAAAGTTGTCTTTAATGGGTTGTAGTTGTATATATCCTGAGCATCACTTCAGATCTGAAGATGTAAATGAATATTTACTGTAATAAAGCCTTAGTGGTAGGATGCTTAAATGAGATATGAAAGCACTAAGAGGTCTAGAGGGAAGGCTTGAGAAGACCCCTCATGTATAAATGTATGTAATCTCTGCTCAGAAGAGGCTGTTGAAGAAAGCTTAAAAGAGGTTGTTGAATAATATTGTAATTGACATGGAAGAGAGTTGTAGAGAGTTGTTGTGGATAGTAGTTGAGAGGAGCTGAGGCTTTGTTTCAGTCTAGTCTTGTATACATTGTAAAGACCATTCAATATTAATACAAAGAGCATATTTCCCTGCATATGAATCTCTGTGTATTTTATGTGTGAATGAATGAATATGTTAGTTTCTAAATGTTTTATGTGCATATGTATGAATGTTATGGATGTTTAAATGTCACATTTGCAGGAATAGATAGAATTATCTATATGTATGAAATTCTAAGTGTTTTGGGATCTCACAGTAGTGCAAGTACTTCACATTAGATTTTTTAGAAAACTCTATAAGGTCGGTGCAAGGAGTGTGTGAGAACTCATTTAAGAGTTCTATGAGGAGTGTGCCAGGTGGGCACAATAGAAATGTTCTCAAGCTCAGAAGGGATAGTGTGAATTTGCACAAAGAGAGCACAAGGAGTGTGCCTACACTCAGAGTAGTGAAAAATATCAAGGAGGAAAAAAGTGCAAGAAGCCAACACATTGATGAAGTGTTGGTAAAGCTCAGGAGAGATAGTGCAAGTGTGAACATAGTCTCTGCAAGGTGTGTAGAGGTCTAGAACCTTTTAAGGTTCAGATTTTGGTAGAAGTGCAAGGAGTTCGTAGGTGATATTCAAAGGCCTCATGTGTAGAATCCTTGCAAGGAGTGCAGATGGAGAAAATAGTCTAAGTCCCTTAATTTAGGAGAAGAACAAGTGTGCACCCACACTTCATTTGAAGTGTTGAAAAAAGCTCAAGAGAGGCAACACAAGAAGAGACCTAGCAATCGGTCCTGCAGAAGAAGATTCAAAGGCTGAGACATTGAAATCTTGAGAAAATTCCCCCATTGAAGGGAAGTGAAGTTGCACCAGAGGAGGAGCCTTAACAACCATTGGATTGGATTGTAGAAACAAATCTAGGCCGTTGTATTAAGTCCCAAATAGGAGGAGGAGCATGTAGAGAAAGGAGAACAGGCCCCATCCATTGGATATGAGCACAAGGATCAGCAACCATTGGATCCAGGTAAGAAGCACAAGTTTTAACCCTTGAATTCCTTCGAACTTCATGAGTTCAGAAAGTTTCATGTATTTTTCATGGAGAGAGAAAATATCCCAAAGCCATGGAGTCTAAAATCAATCTGGACTATCGGCAAATGGGAGCCACGTGTCAGCAGATCAAGGGTAGTCTGGAATTTTGTCTATCTAGGAGTATTGGGAGAGTTATGGAAAGAGTGTGGAGGAATCCCAAAGTCACAAAGTCCTAGAGGGGATCCTAACCATTGAAATCAAGGCCACATGGCAATAGATCCCATGATTCGGAGACTTGGTACTCTAGAGAGATTTGGGTGTGTTTTTGTTTAGTTCAAGAATCCTCAAAGGCCCGAATCCATCTCGGTCGTCCATCATCAGGGACACGTGTTGGTGGATAGCAAGAGTTTAGGGTTCATAATAATTGACGTATGAGTTGTTAAGGTGCGAGAACTCTAGGAGTCCTAAAGCCTAGAGTTACGAAGAAGATCTCAGTTGTTAGTTTGTTGAGGATTGTGGACCATTGGATTTGTGATCCCCAGAGAGATCATCTATTTGGTGCTTGGAGGATTTTTGTATTGTGCAGTGAAGAGCTTCGAAGTCCCAGAGCCTAGAGTGATTCTAGATCATAGATCTAGAATGGAGCGGGACCGTTGATCCTCAATCCTATCCGAAATTTTGGCATTCACGCATTCGTGAGGAAGTGTATATTTTGTTGTGGAAATATCTGAAGTCGAGAGCACAGAGTAAATAAAGACTGTCAATCAGAGGCAGGTGTCAGTAGTCTAATCCACAAGTTCATAGTTTTCCATTTGAAAGTGTTGTGCATTTGAGCAGGGGAGACTCTTGGAGTCCGAAGCTCTGGAGTGCTGAAGTAGCGTGTTGTGTTAGGCACCTGGTCTTAATCCCATGGTCATATGTGATTTCTACCATAACAAAAGGGCTAGTTCCTGAATTTGATTTTAAAGGAATAAAGGGGCTTAGTAAAAGCACCTGCAGGTCTTTGTTGGACCTACGTGAAGATTTAAAGGGCCTGTGTGCATTGTAGAAGGGATCCAGCAAGGATCTGAGAGTTTTTTCATCTTTATAGAAGAATGATTCTTAGACCAAGAGGTCACATCAGCCCCGAGAGGTGGTGGGGGTTTTCATCACAAGGTCTTAGTTGCGAGCGTGGGCCATGGGTGGGGGTTTTCATCACAAGGTCTTAGTTGCGAGCGTGGGCCATGGTGAAAGGGGGGAACAAGAAGGGGGTGGGTGGTTCTACACAAAAATGGGTTACAAGAGAAGGGTACCATGACAATTGGGGTGAAAAGGGGAATATAATGGGATAGGTCCAAAATGAGGGGGTAGTGAGGGGGTCAGGACCATAGAAGAAAAAAAAAAGGATGAAAAATTATAGGTATCACTGCGATCAGGACAAAAAGAGGAATCCAATGGATTAAACTATACTCCGATATGAATAATTTTGTAGTGGTGAAAGGCCCAAATTCTTAACAGGAAGAACTATGTAGTAATTTCACAACCAGAATGCAGGAGGCAAGGTTGCACGACAATAGATCTTGTTTGTTCATTTTTTGTTATGTTTTTGTCCAAGGGTTGGGGTATTTAGGGTTCCTACAAATAACAGTTTTCCATGTGATATATCTCTTTGATATATGTGCGGGGTCGAACAATAGTACTCAACCCAATATCTTAGGACACTAACTAAGGAGACTAGACCATACCCTTAGTCATACTACCTGATTACCTAGGTACTAGAGAGTATATTCTCGAGTTTTGTCCTCGGTGGCACTATATCATTCAGGCAACTGATTGGTTGATCTATAGCGGGGTTCAGTATGCCTAGATAAGTTTTTATATAGATGTTTTATTATGTTCTACCACTCGAAAGGTACCAATAGGGTTTGCAAGGGTGTCCAACAAAGTGAGCTTAAAAACTCTTGTATTTCTTGCATGTATGCTTCCCCGACCATGGATTTATCCATTGAATGACATATAAATGTAGTTTAAAGATGACGAAACATGTCTCTACCCTGGAAAAAAATTTACCCACAATTCTTACCTAGGAAAGTGCTATGACACCACTTGTTATGCACCTTGTTATGTTATATTGAGTAGAAACAAAAATATCATAGAAATTACCAACGGAATAAAAGAATATATAGAATAGCACACCAAAATGATACCTTTATTGAAACGGGATCAATGTTCACTTTCTTCTTTGAGGGGGAAACCTCGAGCAGAGCAATGCTCTATTATAATAATTCTCAAGATAAAAAATTATCATGCCTTCAACTTGTATTTATACTAAATCTATATACCAAAGAACAATCTAGAGGAATATCTTTCCAAAAGTGGAAGCTTATATTAGTTCTTCTTACATTTGACTTATCCTCCTTATTAGTAGGCCTTATTTATTAATATCACCCTTTATTACATGGAAAATATAGTATTCTACCTATGTGAGGGGTCATGGAGGTTAGGTTCCTAACACAAATAGAAATGCTACAGCTTGAAACCTTATAAAGGAGACTTGCAAATATAATAAAGTCGACTAGAAAGACAGTTGATAAAGGGTTTTGGGAAAAATAACATGTAAATATGGGGTAACTCAAGAGCAAGTGCACCCTCCACAAAGGCACTCATGGAAATGAATTCAATGACACCATGAGCCATGAAGTAAGCCCTAAAACCATATAATTATCACACTTACTCTTGAAGGGCTTTCATTTTACCTTGTCACCTTGGGACCTATCCCTCTACCTGGGTTATTTTATTTCCTATCTAGGTAGTATGCTTAATAGGGTTGGATGAAGCTCCTCCCATACTTAAACATGTCAACTCACATGAGGTCCTAGGCCGGTGTGATACTTGAAGGGTATACCAAGGTGAATTGTCTTACATGACTTATATCTTAATTTGTAGCTTACTTTGCATGTTTTAAGGACTAATGTTTCTTATGAACTTTGGTTAATCATGTTTTATACTTTGAAAGGACTAATGTTTCTTATGAACTTTGGTTAATCATGTTTTATACTTTGACTTGTTTTAGATGGCCCTGACATGGTTCTTTGATGGATGTATTGGGCTTGTACCCAAGACTTTGTTCCTTTATTGTAGGACCTTGGAAAGTGTGATGGAGAGAAATGGGTCATTCAATGACTCACCACCCTCATACATTGGCTCTCACATCCTCAGAACCCTGAACGATGGACATATGGGCTTGGTAGGAGAAAATCCAATCATGATGGCACACATACGGGCTGGGAGCCCCACGAGATGGGAAGAGTACCACGGGGCCTATTTATCCATAGAATGGAGGACATTGCAACAACAGTGACTTATCCATAGAATGGAGGACATTGCAACAACAGTGACTTAGACACCTTGAATATGAGATGCATCCATCCTCTCCTTGGACACGACACCTAGAGGCCCTTGATGTTGTCTTCTATGGTTTGATGTTATTAGGCTTTGATGTATGGGTGGGTACCAGAGATGATTTGGTATGACCTTGGGTGAGGAGACACCTCATTTGACATTACTTCACCTTGGAGGATTCCACATGGCCTTTGGAGGCCCTACCTTATCCTTTTAAGGCTTGACGTCACCCTACTTGGCCTTAACATCTCATACGTGTGGGATATTTTGATGTATTTTGAATTTATTACACATTGTAAAGGGTAAATGGAGGGGTTGGCCCCACTTCTAATTTGTTGTTGACATTTTATCTGGACAAATTTGTTAGGGTATCCTCATATAAAAATTTTACCCTCACTTTCATTTTTGGATCATCATTCCTCACCATTGTGAGGTGCTACTTTTGAAATTTTCTCCCTTATCATTCCTCACCATTGTGAGGTGCTACTTTTGAAATTTTCTCCCTTTTTGGGTAATTTTCTCCTCTCTCATGGGATATGATTGTAAAGGTATCTTGTGGATGCATTTGTTGATTTTTGATGGATATTTTTTCAATTAGGGTTGCAATTATTTTTTATGCTATTGATTTTTATGGTGAAATTGTTATTTGTTGCAAGAAATATTGTTTATTGAAACCCTAAGAGAGGAATATAAGTGCTTCTTCCTCTCACAAGGTATCATATTTGTCTAGAAATTGCTAATTGTCCTTTCTAGGGTTAAAACCCTAAATCCCTAAAGTGCTAGCACTTTAGGATTTTGTCCCTAGATAATTGATCTATGACCTAGTTGAAGCTACAAGAAGGGAGGAATGGTTTCTAGGGCCCAAATGTTCTTGCACACTAGACATCCTTCTCCTCGAGATCTAAATCCTGAAGCCAAAATGTGCTTGCACCTTAGGGTTCATATTCTACATCTTGGTTTCAAGCAAATCAACCTTAAATATCGGTTGCATTGGAAGACTCCATAACCCTAGAAAGGAACTAATCTTAAAGCAACTCTTGTGATGAATTGACTGATAAAACCTCTCTCAAAACTCTCAAGCATTCTACTAATGATACTGACTCTAACCCTAACAAACTCACTATATTTCTTGCTATTTTCATAAAAGGTTTTCTATAGCCATCTAAATTACATTAATTTGGTACATACACTAATATATAGGTGGCTTAACTCACTCAAAAATTACCTTCTACAATTGGATAATGTTCTATTGGATGTATGCTTAAATTTCATGGCTAATTATGGTATTATAAGAATTTATTTTTTATGTTGTTACAAATTAGTTATTGTTGTTATAAGACTTATTCACTGCTACAATATGAAACACCATTGCAATCTATCTTGTCTAGTGTCTAAACGAGGTCTTTATTTCATAATTTAGCTTGGAAAGTTTTATATATATGCTGCAAAGTGTTCGTGTTTCGATCAGGTACCAAATCATCTTCAAACCTCTTATATTTCCTTGACCTATACCAACCATTCAGTGATCAAGATAGTGGGTGGAAATCTTGGCTGCTAAACTTACTATTTGATCCCTTGAGGTCACTAGGGAAGCCTCCCTTTTAGTGGACCTATTCCATCACTAAAATGAGGGAAGTATTTACTTAGGTGATAGTGGTAGTTTATTTCATAGTTACACAATATTTGGGGATATTGTGGAGGGATTAACACAAGTACAAATCCTATGATAACATTTTGGCATTGTTATCAGGGACCTCATTGACATATATTTGGTAAAATTCTAATGAAACCCTTATCTTAAAAGTTTACCTGGTGACTCCATTGAGGGTAGTTCCCTCACCTTCCTTTGATGATGCTAGAAGGATCATTTGGTGACTCCACAAAGCTCACGGAGATAAAATAACCCTCCTTACAAGAGAAAGCTTCCTCACAACTCACATGTAGTAAAGTCTTTGTTCAATGTAAACCTTCCTTTTTCTAAAATGGCACAAAATTCGTGGGTATATAATATCTTCAATCCTTTAGACATGTTTGCTATCCCGGGATACCCTTGATAGATGACTCCTAAATACGAAAAATGGATGCCCAAGTTTTCTAGTAATGATGTGACTACTGCTGAAGAGTATATGGATAACTTTTTGGGTTTCTTCCAACTTAATCTCATAAGTTATGATGTTGAATATTTAGTGATGAAATTTTTCTCATCCACTTTTATCGATGGTTCTAGGAGGTGGTACAATGGTCTCCCGAGCAAGAGTATCAAGACCATGGATCAGCTTGAGGAGAATTTTCTTAAAATATGGAGTGCTAATGAGGATCCTAACTTTTTGTTGATGTGACTTATAGAAAGGAAAAATATAGAGAATGATATTGTCAAATAATTTGATGCAATGTTTGAAAATTTGCTCCAATAGATACCTAGAAAAATTCACCCTGGAAAAAAGAACCTTTTTTTTATCTACATTAAGGATTTCCCAGGGCACTTTGGGTACTTTCTCAAGGAAAAGGGTCCAAAGACTCTTGAAGAGGCCCAAGAAATGGTTGCAAGAATTGAAGCTAATCTTTCATCCTACAAGGTAGAACCTTTCTATGCCCCAAGATCCAAGGCTGAAACCAAACTAAAAACATTACACAATTTTGAGCCCACTCAATATGTTAGCACTCTATGGGTATAAAGGATTAAAGAAGAAATAAATGGCCTCACCAAGAATCAAATCCTAATGATGAATAAGATAACCAATTTAGAGAGGTCATAGAAGCAATCCAACAATCCTCCTTTCAGGGTCTCACCTCAAATATCTAACCAAGCATGGAAACCTAGGGCTCCAAGTGAACAAAGGGTCCCAACACTCTATATCCTTCGAATTTTATAAGTCAAGAAGAGACTACTTGGTGCTTACCTTGTGGGGATTCACATTGGGAACATGAATTCCCAAGGAGTAATGGGGAAACTAATCATATGAATGGATTTGATACCATAAAATATATATTTTCCATATTTCCCCAAGAATGCCTCAATATCACACCTGAACAAGTTGAGGAAGGAAAAAGAGAAGCAACCAGGAGGGCTAGGATGGATATTGTAAACAAAATGGACAAGGAATCATGAGAGAATCTTACTAATAAAGAATTACAAGTATACACAAGACATAGAATTGTTCCTCAAGCTCCTCCTAGTGACTTAAAGCTCCCTCAATCAAGGCCTCCTCCACCAGCAGCAAGCAATCCTCCTCCTAGTTATATTTTTCCAAATACTAGTGACATAAACTTGAATATTTATGTAAATGGTGACTTGGAAAAAATAAATGTACACATGAACTAGGAGGAAAAAATAAATGTACTTTAGAGTACAAGGTGAACCTGTAGACCCTCCAATAATGTTGCAAACTAACCATTTCAAACCAAAATATGACAAGAACCCACCTTTATTTATTTCCTTGCAAATGAAAAATAAATTCTTGAACAATTGTATGATTGACTCGGGAGTGGGTGTGAATTTCATGGCCTTGAAAGTAATGAGATGATTAGGTTTGGAAGTCACAAGGCCTTACAGAAATTTCTGTGGGATTGAATCCAGGGCCATTCCCACACATGTTGTAATAGAAAATGTGAAGGTATTCCTTGATCAATATCCTGAAATAGTTTTCTTGATGTGAATTGTGGTCATAGATGTCCCAGATGTTTGGGGAATGCTCTTATCTAGAAAGTTTGTTGCAATTTTGGATGGTATGTTACAAATGGATTTAACTTATGCTAATATACCCATGGATGATGAGACTAATTCCCACCTACCCAACTTACCAATGGACAAGGATCATATGAAGAAATTGACCTTGAACTAGAAACTAAGGATCCATTAGAGGAGATCCTTGAGAAATTCAAGGATTTCCCTTCGAAATTTTTTCCAAATGACTTCCCTTTCACCCAAGAAGAATATTTTGGTCATATATAATGGGATAAAATGGAATATTTTCAGTAGCAACTAAATAGGTTACCATAAAAAAGAATTTGGTTGTGTCACAATATTGAAGAAGGATGAGAAAGAAGGGTTGATCACACTGAGCCAAGATGGTATTCTTACAAAACAATCCCACCCCCTCCCTCAAATAAATATACCAGGGTGATATAAGAGACATTTGATATCAACGGAGGGGATTACAAACAAGGAAATTGGGTCTTATACTAGGATACAAGGAAGGGCCATCATGATACATGTAAGGATTTTGGGAAATTTTGTTCTGGCCCCTACAGAATTGAAGAGAAGTTTGTCAATTATTCCTACTACCTGTCCATATTGCAGGGGAGGAGACATTCACTACCTATTAGTGGGTCCCTTCTTAAGCTCCATTTTGGGGAAGAGACTTGACTTCTTGAACTAACATAGATTAGGGTAGTGTAGGTAGCGAATTTGCATCCTATATTTCATTTGTCAATATGTTGCATCATGCATTCATTGTAGTATTCTAGATATAAAATAGTATGCATAAAGAAATATTTAGCTAGAAATGGCAGAGAAACAATGATATAACTAGAACAATACCAGAATAGCACCAGAATGAGCACTTTGATTATTGATAGAAATTTTCACTTGCCTATTTGAGGGGGAAACATCCAATAGAGAAGAGATCTATTACAGTAATATCCAAGACAAGATTTCTCATACCCTCTACTTCTATTTATTCTAAATATATCTATCCAAAAGAACAATCTAGAGGAATATCCTTCTAGAAGCATAAGCTTCTATTAGGTCTTCTTACATTTGAATTATTCTTCTGTATTGCTAGGACTTATTAATATTGGACTTTAATACATGGAATTATATTATTCTACCTACATGAGGGGTTAGGAGGTTAGGTCCCTAACATGACTTCCCCCTTGAATAAAATATGTGTCCTCAAGGCTTAAGATGAGGGAATTGTTGTAGAATGGTGATTGGCTCCCAGGTGGCATCTACTAGAGGGGTATCTTTCCATTGGACTAACACTTCCTAGATGGTGCACTAATGGAGACGACGCTCTCTTTGGGCCAATACTGCTTGTGGCTACAACCATATGGAACCTTCTTCATCCAACTTAGGGAGACTAGTGTGAGTTTGGAACTTAGTTCCAATCACCTTCTTTAAGAAGGAAACATGAAA
>CBVK0100635883.1:0-11261 GCA_900067695.1 Picea abies
GCTCTTCCGATCTCACCTTACAATGGGCAATAGAACACTACAACACTCCTTTCTAGATAGACAAAGAGCGCTAGCGCTCCGTATATATAAGAAAGGGAGCGTTGATATTCCAAAATTTTCCAAGATGACCAATTCTCATAGAAAAACACTTTGTTCTGACTGTCAAATGATGGGGATTCTTCGTCTAACATGTTTTAGGGGTTCTATCAAGTGTTATCACACTGTCGTTCGCAATGCGACACTTACGTGATGAGAATGTGACACTTGCGACACTTGCGACAATGAGAATGTGACATTATCGAAGTGAGCAATTTTGATGTGTAAAATACCTAACATCGCCTTATTTTTCGGGAACCATTCGTCATTTACACCCTATTAGGTTCAAAGGGG
Organism: Picea abies; assembly: GCA_900067695.1. Lineage (NCBI taxonomy): Eukaryota > Viridiplantae > Streptophyta > Pinopsida > Pinales > Pinaceae > Picea > Picea abies. The sequence goes on from CBVK0100635883.1 coordinate 391, forward strand.
GTGTTGGAGATATTATACACTCACCTGATATTTCTTTTTGTAGGTTGACTAGTCTATGTTGAGGAAGTCCCTCATCAGAGATATTCTCCCCTATATGAGGGTGCCACATCCTCTTCAGTCTTGAGTTAGTTACACCTTATTTAGACTAGTGGAGTGGAGTCTTGCATGGAAATCGGAATATTATAACCAGGTGTTGCATGCATACCTCATTATCATCACGATGGGAGGTTACTTAACTTGGGATCCTCACTAGGAAGGCACCACACTTGTTCATGCTAGATTCTCTCCTCACTCCACTTGTGATTATCTAGTTAACTGGTGACCACATGGCCAATTAGCTAGGACTAGGTGGTAGTTCACTCCAGATTTTGTTAGTGAGTTCTCACATCTCTCTAGATAGCTGCTATGGTGCATTAGTTTTCTCATGTAGAGTATATCATGTGTATTTTTACTATTATTTCATAAGTGAATACAATTATTTTCATTATTTCTTTCAAGCTTGTCTCTCTTCCTCTTTTCTCTCTTGCAAGATTTATTTGATTTTTTTACTAGCTAGATTCTCTGTGAGAAGTTTCCACGTAAATTCACAGTTTTCATTTGTGGGTCATCAAGGTCATATAATGTTTCACTTGGGTTCAATGAAATCTTTTTATTGGATCCTATTTGCCAACATTTTAACTTGGGATATCTATTCTTTTCATTCACAAGTTGTCAAGATCACTAAAATTTCAATCAGCCTCAAATGCAATGGTTTTACTAGATAATGTCTATTGGTATTTGAACTTGGGTCATCTCTATCCATCATTGGTGGATCATCACAATCATTGAGTCTTTTACCAAATATTGGATTTGATTACTTCAACAAACCCTTTCCACTAAAATTTGAACATAGGTCGTCCTTGCTTGTTGCTTTTTAGTCATCAAGGTGATTGAGACTTTCATGGGTGTGGCTATTCTATGACTACCTATACACCAATATTTAAACATGGGTCAACCCAAATTTTCATTTGTGGTTTTCAATATCATTGGGATTGTAACTCAATATTGGAATCAATTGTTCCATTAAACCTTCTTCATCGGCCAGTTTGAACCTATGTCATCCTTGCATACCATTCATGGTTTTAAAACAAGGTCATGACTTTCACTCAATATGAGATAAAATTGTTTTATCAAAATTTTGTCTTAGAGATTTGAATTTGTATCATCCATGTCCATTACTAGTGGGTTGTCAAGGCCACCGATAATTTCAACCAATCTCAAATACAATTGTTTGACTAAAATTTATCTATTTCTCTATATATTGAAAATAATACAACTTATTGCTTAACCACAATCCAATGATAAATTGACAAATTTATACCTACTCGAGGGATATATATAACTATTTATTATAAACCTCATGCTACATATTGTTATAAATCTAATCCTTGCTTCTCAATATCTCCATGGGTACTCCATGGTATCTAAATTATTATGAAAATACTTCTCGCCAGGGTTGGAATTTTCCATGCAAAAATTGTTGGAATACTAAGAGGGGGGGTGAATCAATATGATCAACACTTTATACCACTTTTAACAACAATATATATTATTTCACTTTATCAACAATTTTCAACAGTTTATCATCAATTTATCATCTATGATTGCATTCAATATATATATCATAAGCATGTAATCATAATAAACATCACATCAACATCACATTAAGAACATAGTACACCAATATTTACTTGGAAACCCATATGGGAAAAAACCACAAAATTCTTTCTTATATATATCAAGAATTCATTTATAGGAAGCACCAACTTTTGATTTCTCCATCTGCAACTGGAAGGAGGCTACAACCCCCTATTACAGGTGCCAACCTGAAGGAAGCTACAACTCCATGGATTCTCTAGCTCCAACCATAAGGAGGATACAACCCCTTGGGTTCTCCAAATCCAACTAGAAGGTGTCTACAACCACTTAGTTCTTAGGATCCAACCTGAAGGAATCTCCAAATTCCTGATTCTATAGCTCCAACCAGAAGGAGGCTACAACCCCCTTTACTTTCCTTGTCTTGCCACCTATCCAAACCAACTATCAAAAAATCTCCCCCTTTGGAATTGATGGAAACATTGATGCTCCAATGTCCATGCTAACCCTATGACAATTTCTCCTCATCAATGTTTCTCACTCTCCCCCTTTGACATCAACGAATAAGGGTATCTCTCCTTTGGGCTGATCCCTTTTTCATCATGCATCTGTTGTTTATCTTCGTTATCATTGCTTTTTTCTTTCATTCCTTGAAAAGATAACTCCCCCTATCGATATATCTCCCCTGTCTGCATGCTACTAATCTTCATGTTTAGATATCTTTCTCTAATGATTTTTCTTCCCTTGACTTTTCTATAGAGCTACCTATATATGTTCCTTTCCTCTCTTCCAGTGTTGTTTATTTTCCATTTGTGCTTCCTCTTGAATTTCACTAGCATATATAAAATGCATTCAAAATTTGATTTCTTCATTTACTTGTCATGTTCACTTGACCATATTGTTCAACAATGTCCTTATGATGATATAGATTCTACTGGAGGTTTATCTTTCCTTGTTATGTTGTGCCTTTCACTGCTTTCCTTTCTGTGACTAACCAATTTCAATAGATTCCATTGATTCCAATTGTAAATCCATTGCTATGAATATTCTCTGATCTATGCTCTTTGTACCTGCTAAGCATCTCACTAATCCATATCTTTCTATATGTCACAAACTATTCATAACTCTGCTATTCAACTTTCCACAATGTTGACCCATCTGCAATTGTACTATCACATATCCAATGTGTCCACTGCAAACCAAATTGTGCATGTATATAACAACATGTAATGAAGATATCTCTGCCTGAGTACAATAATAAATTTCTACTTGGGTAATTTCCAACTGACACATGTGTGGAGTCATTTTGTACTTGTGTTATATGACTGCTCTGAATCTATCTCTACAAATAATTCAATATACTTGAAGTATGGTTCTTTGTTATGTAGTAGTTGCTACACTGAATCCCTATGTTTAACATTCATATTCACCAGGAGTCTCCAAGTTGGGTGGCTCAGAAAAATACTTTCTCTAATGCGGAGTCATCTTCCTCTTCATTGGTGAATTCATCATCTTCCTGAACTATGAATTCTTCTTTTCTGCCTATAGATTGATCTTGCATAACAATTCTTGAAAATATAATCTCTTGAACCTGTTATTTATTCACATGTCCTTATTTTATTTCATTTCTTCTCTAAAACTTTATGTATCTAACATCTTCCTTTTTCTGTAGATTTGTCTTCATCTCATATTATTGCCAATCTTGTGATCTCTGGGACCTATTATTTATTCACATGCTCTTGCTTTTTTTCTTTTCCATACATTCTTGTATCTGATAGAAGTATTTTTTCTTTCATAAGCCTTGCAATATGAAACCTTGTGTCCAAATTTAGTACAATAAAAACAACAACCATAAAACAAATTTACACACCTGGGAGTGAATGATCTTATTTTTTGTGTAGTCCTTCTGAATTCCTTCCTTGGCTGATCATGATCTTCTCTTTTGTATATCTCTTCATCATGGTTGAAGATTATTTTTTGCCTGAATGTGGTAGGTCTTGTTGAATATGTATCTCTATAATACTTATTCTTCTTTGATTCTTGTTGACCATGATTCCTTCCTTTGAGTACTTCTTCATAACTCTTACTATTTTCTTCATTCTTCTTTTCTAGTAACTTGGAGGGCTTCTCTTCAACATTCTCTACTTATTGGGGGGATGCTTCTGTCTCTTCAACATTCTTGTTGAGCTTGAATATTTTAACTATTATCATGACAACTTATTCTTCAATCTTCCCAACCTCTTCTTCTTTCTTCATCATTTGAATCTTCATGACTTCTTCTATTCGCTTTGATTCTTCAAGTTGGATCTTCAAGGAGATTATTTATTTTTCAAGTCTTCTTTCTTCTTGACCAAATTTTTATTCAAGATGATTTGAGTCATCAGTTTTTTCCTTAAGATGATCTATCAATATCTTCTCTCTCTCTTTTCTTCTTCTTTATTTTGTGCTGCTATTTTTATTTCCAAATAGTGATTTTTATCCTAGAGAGTTTCTTCAATCCTTCTATCTTCTTCTAGCTGACCCTTTAACATCATGATTGTTGGCTCGAATTATTTGGAGTTTGCATTCTAAGATTCTTATTTCTTCTTTAGTTCTTCCTGGAGTGACTTTTTTTTCTCCTTTTACCTCTTTATAACATCTATGACACTCATTAATTCTTCTTTGTAATAGACTTCCACCTCTTCATACTCTTCCTCTTTTGAATATGTCTGAAATGATGAGCATCTTTCTTCTTGTTCTGTACCTGTATCTTCTTTAGAAATCTTTGACTCTGTGATGGGAGAAGAATAGATATTATGTAGCTTATCCCAGAGTTCTTTAGCTGATAAAAATTTTCCCACTTTGTCCTTTATTGAATCAGGTAATCCTTCCATGATGAAATTCATTGCTATTTTGTTTCTCTTCTTCAATTCCTTCTTGGTTGTAGTCTTAGGTTTTTTTGTAGCATTGTATCATGTAACAACTGAATACCAAACATCATATCAATGTGCTTGTATAAATTTTTTCTTCCTTCTTCTCCATGACTCATAGTCCATACCATTCTGAACATTGAACATTGGTACTCCATTCATACTGTACTCCATGATCTACCTTCTAGTGGTTAAACTATTTCCTTGAAGGAACCTGCTCTCAAACCAATTATTGGAATACTGATATGGTGGGGGGGGGTGAATCAGTATGAGAACTTTATACCACTTTTAACCACAATATATATTCTTTCACTTTATCAACAATGTTCAACAATTTATCATCAATGTATCATCTATGATTTCATTCAATATATACATCATAAGCATGTAATCATAAGCAACATTACATCAACATCACATCAAGAACACAGTACACTAGTATTTACATGGAAACCCAAATGGGAGAAACCCATGGAATTATTTCTTATACATATCAATAATTCATTTAAAGGAAGCACCAACTTCCCAATTTTCCAGCTACAACTAGAAGGAGGCTAAAACCCCCTATTTACAGGCTCCATCCTGAAGGAAGCTACAACTCCCTGAATTCTCTAGATTTAACTAGAAGAAGGATACAACCACCTGGGTTCTCCAACTCCAACCAGAAGGTGGATACAACCACCTACTTCTCAGGCTCCAACCTGAAGGAAGATCAAACTCTTTGATTCTCTAGATCCAATCGGAAGGAGGCTACAACCCCCTTTCCTTGCCATGTCCTATCACCGTGAAATATAAATGTAGACCAATTGTCACTACCACAATAATTTCCACTCTCACTTCCATTGCCACTATCATTGTCACATCAACTTGTAACCTATCACTATATCCAACCTGTTACTGACCAACCTGTCAATCACTTTCACAACAAGTTGTCCAACCAATCAATGTCTCATATATGAAACTAAATCCACTCCCATATGCATGCACCTCATGCCAAGATCACCAAGAGTGTATCTCAAACCATATGCTCAAAATTACCAACACATGCCTCTACCAACTACCAAGCATGCACCAAGATCACCACATACCATCACAAGATATGTGTCTCAATCAAGTAAGACACAATCAAGTACCAACATGTACCATCCATCAATCATGCATCAACCTATACCATCAACCATGTACCATAACAAGTGCATCAACCATGCACCAAACATGTATCATCAACCATGCAACAACTATGTACCAACCATGTACATGCACATCAATATGTACCAATCATGTTCCAACCATGTACATGCACATCAATCTGTACCAACCATGTTCCAACTATGCACATCAACCATGTACATCAACACATGTACCATACCATGTACCACAAACCATATGCCAATAAATGTATCTCAACCATATACCATATAAAACATCAATATTCTACCATATACCATACCAAAAACCATTTGGAGATCTATACCATGTCATCAATGAAGCATCTCAAAGAATCAATGCATGTCCCTCATGTAGACATCACCATACAACATGAACATCCCTAAACCATGTATAAGAAATTAAAATATGCAAGCTATGGGAAACATATAAATGTTGTACAATACATATAAGGGCTCCTCACTCATCCAACTGTATACCATATCCAAGTACAAGACCAAAAATACCAAGAATTCCTCAAGCATTCACCACATCATATGCAAAAGTAACTATAAAAACAAACATATAACCATACCAGAACTTTTGTAGCTGACTTGAACCTATAGAATGTTGACCTATGTACTTGGTTCATATTTTAGGGACATAGTACTAACATTTACCCTAATTTTCAAGTGCCTTGCTAGACAGACATAGGGAAACAAGTGAGGGCCTCACTATACAAGTATAGTGCAACAAGAGAGGGCCTCACTAGACAAGTATCATGCAATTCGTGAGGATATTAGTAATTAGGGTTTTTCAAAAACCCTTGCCTTCTGGAGATCCAAAACATTCACACTTTTCCTGCATCTTCTTCGATGTCTCAGACTTATCGTTGCATTCACCAAAATATCAAATATAGACCATTACAACATCACTAGACCATAACAACCTCACAAGATAGATTAACAAGAATTAGTGTGTGTGAGTGTACTTGTGAATGACTCCTTGAGGGGTATTTATACTTTTGGTAGGTAACTTCTTCTCTTTAAATTAGGGCTTCTAGATATTTATTTTTGCAACTACTTTACCCTTTCATTCATTGAATTTTAAGCAACTAGGGCTTCTTGATCATTCTTTGGGGCTTCCAACTTTACAAGGCCATATCTTCCTAACCATGAGGAACCACGTGATGTACACCATATCACTAGAAAAGGCATGATGTTTACTATCCATCTATGATAGTCTTACCTACAATTACACTATCCTTCATGACCAAAATCCTCAATCAACTTCGAGTCCCATAACCACCCTTCTGAGGTTACATGTAGACTACATCAAATGCACCCAACTAACTCACCATAGATCTTGATCATACATCTATCCAACATCTTCAGACCTCTCCAAGGGTTGACAATATATAAGGGTTTGTTACACATTATTTTGGTCACCCCTGTGAGCAACTGACGATATGTGTATGACTCACTTCTCTATTCCCTGAAGCTACTAAAATGGGACTTTCTCCATGAGAAAATGAATCATCTTTATTTTCTTAAAAACCATATCAAAGGAGATCATCACACCCTGCTAAATGCTTGGGGTGTGATGATGCTTGATCATCGCATGATACACCAAATTTGACTGCGGCGTCACCGCAGGATGCTTGTGCATAGGGTGCGACGATGCTCAAACAAGAGAAAAAGGTGAAATTCATGAAAGTTCTAGAAAGGAATCTTCTAGAAGATGAGGTGGCCTCTGATCAGTTTGGATATTACTTGCTTATCTGATTTAGTGGGATCATCCAAATCTCCTCATCCGTCCCTCTTTCACCCTATATAAAGAGGGATATCTCATGGGAAAGGCTAAGGTTGGCTTATGCATAGAGAATTATGTTGAGGATTGTACTTGTGATAGCTTTTATTTAGCTTTCCAAGTCAGGTTATGAATGCTCTTCATCAAAAGAATTGGATCAAAGGTGTGTGTGTTGGAGCAAAGGTCCATTGGAAGGGACCTTGTAACATCAAGGGATGGGTTTTATTCTCCACTTTCATTCAATATAATGCAGTAATACATTTATTCCCTATAAAAGTGTCTCCATTTTTATTGTATAACTCCTTGATCTTATGCATAGGTTTCATTGGAATATATATATATTGTTGTTCTCTCTATTTGTTGGTTTGTGCTTCTAAACATGTTCAACATCCCACAAATCCAAAGATAGAGCAAGGATGATACTAGCGAGGATCAAATGATGTTTAAATGGTATGTCATTTATTCCTCTCTGAACTAGTTGACATTATAATGAAATATAAGGAGAAGCTTGTATTTTTCTCTATTTTGTTCTAATTTCTTGTTGAAGTTAGGGAGATTAGTTTGTTTCCACACTTACCGATTTGTACGATAACAAAATTAGTGACTCCACTAGGAAATGTCTTCTTTTGGTCTTTGCTTCCTTTTTTCTTTTAGTTTGCCTACTATTGCTTAATTTCATTCTCCAAGTCTTTGGGTGATCCATATTGACTCCCTAGTCCTGAAAGTTCATTGAGAAACTATGTCCTCTTTTCATTTTTTTGTTATTTTCAGTCATCGTCACACCATGCTTGTGAAAACCAGAGCGACGACAACGTACTATTGTTTTATGTTTCCTGCGATGATCCTTGATCATCGCACTGTGCTCTCCTATAGTCTGCGATGATTCCTGTAGAAAGTTTTTGGAGTGATAGCCAACTTTTCCTCTTTGCCCAGAGTTGTCATCATTTATTGGGGTGAATTTTTGGTCCTAGTGAATGATTATTTGTAGCTTGGTTTGCATATTTTAGCCTGAATTTGATTGTTTCTCAAGTGTTGAGAGTTTTTTTCATAGGCTTCATAAGTTTTATCTTTCACTTCTTGTTGCAAGGGTATAATAACGAGGCTTCATCCTTGAGTGCTTGCTAGATAATTTTTTATTGATCTCTTTGAGTTTTGGATTGTTGTAGATTGGAAAACAATTTTTGATTACATTAGACAAATAAGTTTTCTTACTTTTTCATTTTTGGTTGCATTATGAGTTTAGTTTGGGAAATTGTGTTGTGAGTGCATTCATCTTCTTGGAAAACTTTTTCTTTTTGATTCAGATCTCTGTTTTTATTTGAAAAGAAAAAGAATTGAAGTTTCCTTTTCTATTGGTAGTCTTTACAAGAAATGTTTGCATTCAAATATTTGTTTAAAAAGAGAAAATTGGAAAAATTGGTAGCTTCGGTTGTTTGGCATCAAGATCATTCAAAGATTGGAGAAATTGTGTTTTGTGACTTGTTGTATTCTAGAAAAAGAAAACCTTCTCCCTTATATAATTAGAGTCCATCAAACAAAAATATTGCATTTCATCTCTTTTCATATTGTTGGGTCAAGGTAAAAAACTTCATCAATTCCATCTCCTCTTCCTTTTTGAGTTAAGAAACAACCATTAAAATTCAGCGTAATTTTAAAATTTATCTAGTAACTTTTATTTTCTAGAACTCTTATACACCAACATTGGCTAGGGATAGCGCTTTGGAATAAGTTGTGAGGAACACTCTCCAAAGAATAAAAACACACAATAGTATCTTGTGATAGGGAGAGTTAAATCCACTTTCTACATTTTGTCCTGGGAATCCCTTCTAACAAAAGGGTCAATCATGAGGTCGCATTAGGGCCGGTAGAGTTATTCACCCTAATTTGTTGGTCTTAGTGTAGATATTGTGTGTATTATTGGGGGTCACTTGAGAAGAAAATCATGTGCAGACCTTCTCGAGGCCATTTTGGGCCTAGATACCCTGCCCTTGCGTGTGGATCGAACTGTCAATTGCTTTCCTAGGAATCATTGTCATAATTGGTAACCTTAGTAGCCTATCTCTTTAGAGTCTCTACATGAGGTGAATGTGGAGGCAAAAGTATTCACGGTACCTAGAATCGACATTGGCCAAAATCACTCAGGCTCCTTGGAGGGTATACCCATGATTATGTGTGGGATCTTGCACCAGGGTGTAAGTCCATTAAGCAGGTTGTCAATGTAACTTTTCCAGCCTCTTTATCCCATCCCCTTCTTGTCTTGATCTCGTGAAGTTGGATTTCATCACCAATTAGTGATTTTGAAATAAGAAGGTTTGTTTGCATGCTTGATATCTAGATTTTATTAGTGGAGTGTTGTTTGTTTCTCTAGTTGGCCATAGATATTTTTTATTTATTTTTGGGTGCATCCAACATCGACACTTTCCGTTCATATAGGATGCAGGGGTTGCCTTCAGAAGAACCGAAAGAATATTCCCTTTTGCTTCCTAATTCACCAGAGGTTCCTTCTCCTGAAGGAGAAACCAATAAGGATGTGTCCTCTGAGATTGAGAGTTCTACTCCATTGGTAGAATCAAAACTTCCTATAAATTTGTTATTGAATGTTATACAAGATCCAATTTTGCTCTGAATAAACTCTTCGGGAGACGTTGTTGTTGAAAACTATACTAGAATACCTACTGGACTTTACGCAGAGTCTAGTGTGGATGATACACCCTTTCAGAGTGAATCATTTAGAGCTAAGGTTCATACATCTAGAATTTTTAATCCTAGTCCAGTCCCCGTCCATTATTTTTGGAGGACCTCCTCGGGACACGATATTTTTGATAAACTAGGAATGAGCCCAAACCAAACTTTGTCGTCACATAAACTTGTTACTTCTATTTATTATACATTACCTTTAGATCATTTTACTGGAACGACAAGTAATGTTGTTACTGGTTCAGACCTGTTGTTGGTTGGTACTCATAAAATCCTTCCTCTCCAGGTGACTAGCTCTACCACGGTCCCACAAGTTACACCTGTTTCTACTGGACGTATGGTAACAATTGAAGCTCCTATTGAAACATCACTTCCTCTTAGATAAAATCCATCACTTCCACCTAGGTATAACGCTCTTAATAGTTCTATTGCTAATTCTAACCAAGGTCCATTCGGAGGACCTAATATTTTTATTCCACCTGGGTATAATACTGCTAGCGGTTTTGCTCCCACACCTACCCAGGTTTTATCTAGAGGGCCTATCATTCCTCTACCATTGAGAGGATATAATCGTCCTAGCCCAAGTAGCTCCAATCATATTGGAGGCACAAGTCATTGTAAGGTAGCTAGAGAGGTAGTAGGGGGGCCCAGAGGGCCATAGTGATAATAGTGGAG
>CBVK0100635884.1:0-11261 GCA_900067695.1 Picea abies
ACACCCAACTCATGGGCTTCCTCACCCTACACAGGGGCACACAACGTTCCTTCTTCATCTCAGAGAGGAACCACACACCCAACTCATGAGCTTTCTCTCAAGCCAACTCACTGAATCTATGTCCTAGAGGATGTCTCATGCAGTTTTAATCATCAACAACATCAGGGCTTCCCCCTCTACCTAGTGAAAGGCATGGAGGAGGAGGAGGAGCAGATGGGTTTTTTTTTGTGTGGTGGACATGTCGGATAAATTTACAATTCTAGTAGATGATTGCAAAGTATGAGATGGAATACCTCCAGATAAATGACAAAGGCCTTGAATTCTCAGGGAAATCTTAGGGTGGTGAGGGTTCATAATAACAACAAGCTCTACAAATCTATGTGACTAGGAGCAATCAATTAAGTGTGAACAAAGTAGTGTGTTGAATTAATGGGTTGACAAATTGATGTCTCCAAATGGTACAAGTGCATAGGTGGTGAAAAAATTGGTTTGCAAGTGTTTTTCGAATGGTGACATAACATGGCTTTGGTGACAAGTTTTCTCAAAACAAAGTTACTGACTTAATGAGAGTTGTGACCTCAAAAAAAAAACTCTAGCTCTCAAAACTCATATTTTTGCATTAAAATAATCAAAATCGACCTCCAAATCAAAAGGTGGTGCTACTGGTAGCACCCCTTTTTTTCGAGGTTAGAATTACAATAATTTCCCACCTTGACTTTAAATTATTGTAAAATTGTGAATTTTTTTTTTTAAATTGACCCTCAATCAAAAGGTGGTGTTCACAACATCACCTCTCTTTTTTTTAGGGTTAAAATTACAACTTGTTTGAAATCGTGGTCACGAGAACCAATATTGTTCCAAACAAAAACCTTAAAATCAACCTTTTAAACAAACATTAGTGTTAGCGATAACACTCTCTTTTTCCCAAGGTTAATATTACAACTTGTTTTAAATTGTGACATTAACCACTGTAAATGTTACAAACCGAAACCTCAAAATCATCTTTTAAATTGAACGTAGTGCTACAAATAACACATTCATTTTTTGTTTCAAGCTTACAATTTTGACATTTTTAAAACCCTGGTTTAAAAAACTAACACCATTACAAACAAAATCATAAAATAAATGAAGTAACTAATTTAAAACAAATATATAGGAAAAAAAAAACTAAAAAAAATTGTTTATATATGTGTAAAATTTAAACGAAAATACATAATAATGTTTTTAAAGTATTATCAAAATAAAACTTTGAAAAAAAAAAAACATATAAAAAAATAATAATTAAATATAATAAAAAATTTAAAAAGAAATCAATAATAAACAATATTAAAAAGTTTAGAAAGAAATTAATAATAAAAAAATTAAAAAATAAAGCAATTTTAAATCATTTTTTAAATTAAAAAATTATCAAAAAATAACTTAAAAACAAATAAAAAACAAAAAAAGTGAATAAAAACAAATAAATCTTATTGATTTTAAAATTAAAATTAAAAATGAGCATACAAGATGGTTGCGGCCCGCACCTGTGGTCACATGGGTCACCAGATCTATCCAGTGACAAGGCGCTCAGGTCAAGGGGTTTTTGTTTTGGAAAGCCCGTGTCATGTTGACCGCAGGGTTTTTTGGTAGCCGGCATCCCAAGCGGTCAGGCGGAAATCAGTTCTTTCGGTAATCCTACAGAGGTGCAGACCTTCCCCTATGGCTAACTATAATGACGTGATGGACTATTTGCCCGAGCCGGGTGAACTGTTGCCCTAGGTGGGGACAATTGGTAGCCCCATACACCCCCTCTCGGTCCAGCTGGAGGAAAAAATATCGTCGGTAGTGCGAGGAGACTTCTTTTCTCAGTTCTCAGGGGTTTCTGGCCTCTATCCTGGGAAAGACCTGGAAGCTTTCTCTTGGCTCGATGGAGCTATTGGTTCGGAGGTGGTGTCACCACTGATTAGTTCCACCAGTTCCCTTCCTGGCTCAGCCGCCTGGTGCAGTTCAACTTCTCATACTACTGAAGTCTCATTTTCCCCCTTATTGTCTGTGTTCTCTCCCTCTTTGGCCACAGCGAACCTTTCTTGGTTGTTCTCGGATCCATCGATGTCAGTGTGTACTTCTACTTTTCTAAGGGATCAAGGATTTTCTCAGGTGGTACTTCGAGGAGAAGGACTAGCGGACTCAACCCTAGGTCTTGAAAAATGGGATTCACTGGAATAAGGTCTGGCTCCAGACATGTTCTACCCTTACGCGGAGCAAGCCTATTTTTCTTATCATCCTTAAGAGTATGTGGAGGGGTTTATTGTAGCTAATTTATGACCCTCAAACTCTAGTGAGTGGGTCTCAGTTTTTGGTGGGGAGCCTGGAAACAACACTCAACTAACTCAGAACCGAGGTCCTATGCGAGCTCCAGAGACAAGGCAAAGGAAACAGAATAAGTGCGTTGGATCCTCCAAGTCAAACCTTAATTTTACTCTCGACGATGATCTAACTCTCTCTGGGGTGGCAGAGATGGCAGATAAAACCCTAGTAGGGAAATCTTATGGCCACCAATTCAGTGAGAAGTCACTAAAGGCATGGGCTGCGACAAATTGGGATGTGACTTACAACCCTCCCCCCAAAATCAATCGTTTTTCTAGAGGTTGGTTCTTTCTTGTTTTTTCAGAACAATCTCAGGCCGCGGCGATACTTCAAAAAAGTTGGTTCAATGACTCTTCTCTAATCCTAATGAAGCTATGAAACCCTACTTTCAACGCTGCAAGTGAAAGGTTGGACTCCATTCTAATATGGGTACGACTGTCGGGCCTTCCCCCTCACCTTTGGAATGAAAAATGCTTTCAAGCAATTAAGAATTTCTTGGGGGAATTTTTAGTTGTAGATATGAGTTTCTTAGAATCTGAGGAGATGTCGATGGTAAGGATACTAGTTCTACTAAACATTAGAGAAGGGCTTAGGGAATTCCTTAACTTGACAGATTTGGGAAGGACTCGGGTTCAAATCCTAGATTATGAAGGGGTGTCTTTCTGATGCAGGAGATGCCACAAGTATGGGAACATTATTAAGGATTGCAAGTCTACTATAAGAGAGCATAGAAACAATCGGTCTTCTTCGGAGCACAGAACGAATGGGGGGCACCCAGAAAATTTGGGAGTCAGCTCTCCCTCTTCAAGGTCAGCCTCGGGGGGTACTCCATCTTGTGATCCAGACGTGTCTTGGATAGTAGAGGTGGAGGTTTCGGTAGTACAGGAGGGAAATTCAACGAAAATAGTCCCAATTGCGAGAGATGTGGAGTTTTTAGAAGTTTGCTCGGAGGTCATTCCACATTTTTTTATCGACAACCTTTTGGGTATGCATCTTACTATCTCCTGACTAGTAAATGGTTTTTTTTAATATTTTAAATTATATTTGGAGGACGTTTTTCACTCCCATTAGAATCTACCCTCTCCAAACACTCTGGCTTTAATCCCTCTTTCCAAGCCCCCACAATAATCCATCCAGTCCTTTCCCAACTCTTCTATCTGTATGGACTCCCCGCCTAGATCCCCAGACTCCCTATCATCCGTAGATTATTCTTATGAGGGGTCTGAGGACTCAATCATTCGGTTCCAACTCTGTAACAGAACAATATCCATCCCCAATTCAGACTATAGAGGTATGGGCCCAAATATGGAGATTCAGAAAATAAAAAAAGGGACGAGGTAGAAAATCTCACCTCTCTAAGGCATAATCTCGAGCATTGGTCGACATTGCCTCAGGGAGACAAAAGTCAATTGTTGGGATGCTTAGAGCAGCGAAAGCCCCAGTAGGGGTTCCCCCATGGAACTTCTTACCTTCAATTGCAGGGGTTTGGCGAGTCCCCAAATAAAAATCGCACTAAAAGGGTTGGTTTTGTTACACCAGCCTGATATAGTTCTTTTTCAAGAAACTCTAGCAGACAAAGACACGGCTACCAAACTTCTATTTGTTCTCTTCTCGGGTTGGATTTTTCTGGGTCTCGATGCCAGAGGTAGGTCGGGTGGCTTAGTCATCGGATGGAGAGTTAGACGTATCAAACTTTTAAACTCCTGGGATTTTGACTCCAGTCTGGGGGGATATTTTTTGGTGGAAGGTATTGGAAAGGTGATTAGAATAATTAATGTTTATGGCCCTCATATAGACCAGATCACTTTTTGGGAAAATTTTCTTGGGAAATATCTTTTAAAGAAAGATATTCTAATCTTAGGGGGAGATCTAAATTTCTCTTTAGGGGAAGCTGAAAGCTGGGGTCCCTCAGCCCACCTAGACAACCAAGCAGGTTTGTTCAGTCACCTATTGGCCTCCAATGGCCTCATTGATATAACTCCATTAAATCTATTACCCACTTGGAGGAATATGAGGGTAGGGGAGGCTCATATTGCAAAAAGTTACCCACTTGGAGGAATATGAGGGTAGGGGAGGCTCATATTGCAAAAAGGTTGGATTGTTTTCTAATCTCTGAATCTTTAGCGATGCTTCCTTTCCAATTTCGTCAATGGATTGGAAGTGGAGGTGAATCAAACCATTCCCTAGTTTGGTTTGAAATGGAAGGAGGACCCCAAAATCCTGCATCCCCTTTTAAATTCAACTCCTCCTAGTTGAAAGATGAGATTTTTCAGTAGTTGGTCAAGTCCAATTGGATTGACATAAGGGAATCAACAGGTACTCCAGAGGGTATACAATTTGTGTCAAACCTCAAAAGAACAAAAAAATTGGCTATCCCTTGGGCAAAAACAAAACAGAAAGCAGAGGAACATGAACTCCAAAATATAGAGGAATAGATGAGGATTTTACAAGAAGATTCAAAGTCAAGGTTCATGACAAGTTTGACTCGAGACAATATAAAAAGGCTTGAAGCCAAGCCTAGACTACTGCTGGTGGAACAAGAGGAAACATGGAGACTAAAAAGAAGAGCTATCTGGCTTGAGAACAGAGATGAAAATACAAAAAAAAAAATCAAGCGTATGCTAAGGGGAGGAGAGAAGAAAACATTATCTCGAGCTTAAAGGATCAAGAGGGAAGATCCATCACTTCTTTTTAAGGTCTAGCAAACCTGGGTAAAAACCATTTTCAGACATTATTCAAAGCGGACAGGAGATTAAATATTGCAGAAATTATAAAGGTGGCCTTATACCTCCCAAGCTTCGTGAATGAACAAGGGAATCAATATTTATTTGTTGAAGTCACTGAAGAGGAGGTCAAAGAAACACTACTTAGCTTCCAGAAGGATAAAATCCATGGTCCAGATGGATGGACAATAGAATTTTTCAAGGGGTTCTGATCTAATCGAAACATATTTATTAAAAGTTATTGAAGAATCTCGTATCAATGGCAGAATCCATGGACCCTTCAATACTATTTTTTTAGCTCTCATTCCTAAGGTAAATGATCCTCATTCCATGGGCCAAATGTATTTACAAAATTATTTCCAAAATCATAGCTCGTCAGCTAAAGCCTTTTCTATCGGAGGCCATATCCAAAGAACAGTTCAGGTTTTTAGAATGGTGCCAGATACACGAGGCAATAGGGGTAGCTCAAGAAGGTCTACATATCCTAAAGACTGCAAGAACAAAGGGGGAAATCCTAAAGATTGATCTTTCAAAAGCTTATGATAGAGTGATCTAGGCTTATATTCGACTTCTTCTTACTCATCTCGGTTTTGAAGTCCCCTTAATAAAATGGGTGATGGCATGAATTTCTTCAGTCTCTTTTGCAGTCCTTATCAATGGGGAAGCTTCCCCCTTTTTCATCTTAGAAAGGGGTTTGCGTCAAGGTTTCCCCTTGTCCCCACTTCTTTTTCTTCTGGTGGCTGAAGGATTGAGTAAAGCCATAGACACAACAACCAGGGCAGGGAATTTTCAAGGAATTCAAGTTGCACCTGGGATGAGGATCACTTATCTCTTGTTCATGGACGATGTTCTCATTTTTTGTAATGGGAGGGTGGGATATGCAGAAATTTTAGATGACATTTTAACTCTATTCTGGCTGGCTACAGGGATGATAATAAACGCCCAAAAATCTACCGTCACTACCTCTGAAATGGATGGAGAGGAAATGGCAGTATACCAGAGGTTATTTCCTTTCACATTTCATGACATCTCAGAAGGGATAAAATACTTGGGATTTAAGCTAAATCCGAACAAATTTAGGAAAGAAGACCGGAAATGGTTGATAACAAAAATAGAGAAAAGGTTAAATGGATGGAGTTTTAAGTGGTTATCTAGAGCAGACAGAATCACCATGACCAAATCTGTTCTGGAATCCATACTAGTGTATTGGATGTCACTAGCATCAATTCCAAAAGGGGTGCTAGAAAAAATCAGAAGGATCTGTTCTCGGTTTATTTGGTCTGGGTCTGGAGATAATTACACCCAACCCTCGGCAAAGTGGGAAAGTATTGCATTGCCAAAATCTCTAGGAGGTTGGGGGCTCAAAAAAAAATCCATGTTTTCCAAGGACCTTGCAACAAAGGTATGTTAGCGGCTCATTTCAGTTTCCAGTCTGTGGACTCTAGTAGTCACAAAAAAATACATATCCATGGTTACAGTAGAAGATTGGATCAGAACCCCAAACAAATCTGCATCAAACTGCACGATTATTTGGAAAGCGATGATTTCCTCGTTCTCAGTGGTAGGGGACAGTCTTCAATGGAAGGTAGGTAAAGGAAATCATCTTTGTATTGGATTCAATCCTTGTCTAGGATGTGGGAATTATCATGTTCTGTCGAAGGAACTAATAGACTAGCTTCACAAGTAGCGTATCTTCTATCTCTCTCAACTAGCTAATCCTCTTTCAACAAATCTATGGAACCAACGATGGAAAAATGTTACTTCACTAGGTTTAAATGGGAATTATGCAGACCTGATAAGAAGCTATATTGTAGCACTCAAAAGAGGAAATATAAGACTCACAGATAGGGAAGATGAATTAGTTTGGAAAAAAACTCCCATAGGCTCCTATACTCCAAAATCTGGATACATAGCACTGAATATAGACCCAATTAAACAAAATCCAATACGGTGGTGGAAGGGCCTTTCGAAGATGAAATGTCCCCAAAAATCCAAAATCTATATGTGGGCAGCAATAAACAATCGAATCCCAACGTGGGATAACCTAAATAGGCGTCAGATAGAAGGTCTGGGGAGATGCGCTCTTTGTAAAAATGCAAATGAATCCACTTTTTATATACTCATCACTTGTCCTTTCACCATGAAAGTTTGGACAGAAACTTCCTTAATCCTCAGGCAGAACTACATATGGAATGGAGATTCTTTGTAGTTGGCTTGGAAAAATTGGTCTTGTGACCCAAGATATAAGGAGATAAAAGAATTTCCTCTTTTAATTACTTGGGGAATCTTGCTAGCAAGGAATGTAGAGATTTTTAAGGAAAAAGCATCCATTCTAGAAGTAATTGTAGCACAAATCCTATCAATCTTGTCTCATTTTCCCCAAACCAAAGTTGCGCCAGCTTTATGAGTAAAAACAACATGAGGATATTGATTTTTCAAAACCTTGGGATTTTTTCGATGGAGCCTCTCAAAACACAAACTGTGGAGGAGGAGTTGTTCTATATCTTTCAGAAAACCATTTTCATTTAAAAATGGGGTTGGGAGGGGGGAAAACAACTATGATGAACTAATGGCGTTGAAGCTACTACTTCTTTTCACCATAGAAAAAGGAATACAACAAATACAAATTTTTGGGGACTCTATGAATGTCATTAATTGGGAAAGAAAGCATCAAACTTGTCACAATATATTTCATTGTCCTATTTTGGAGGAAAGTTTTTGTTTGATGGACAATTTTGATACTTTGGTTATCTCTCATGTATATAGGGACAAGAACTTGGTAGCGGATTCATTGTCCAAAGAGGGATTGTTGCTCTCGTTGGCACAATGGCACATAACAGAAACAAAAGGGGAAGACTCAAATGCCTTTTATCATCATCCTTTTATAGAAGATCGAGGTCATTTACAGGAATGAAGTCAAAAAACTTTTTTCAACAAGTTTTGATCAATGCTAGTTTTCTCTCTTTTTCGGCCTCTTCATGGATATTTCTATCTACCTTTTGCACAACACTTTGCACTTAAATTTTTTATTTCAACAAAAACACATTGAATGGACATTATGAATAGAATTTGGGCACCAACTGAGGGTGCCTAGAAACCACAATTGATCTGGTTTTCAGATATCTCTGTGTATAAAGGGGGTCTTTTTTTTTGTTGACAGTATTTTTCCACCTTGTTTTGGGTGAGATTTATGTAGTTTCAATGGTAGACAAGGCAATGTGGGCTCACAAAAGCCAAATACTTTCAATGACCATATATGTGATGATATGTGGTCCCTTTTTTTACGGTCATTACACACACTTTTCGTGTGTTTTGCTTCGGAAGCACCTACAATATGTAATTTTGTCTCTTATAAGAAATAAAATTACGCTTTTTTCTAAGAAAAAAAAACTAGATAATTGGACCATTGAAATCAATTTATTTTCATTAAAATTGAACTAAATTAATTGAGATGAAAGTTTATTTATTTTGTAAACTATACAAATTTTATTTTGTAATAATAAAAATCAAATGTAAAACTATATTATTATTGAAAGTGTGGTGTTAATACCACCACTTTCACACTACATGATATAAGTGGTGCTAACTTATGATGTTAAAAGATGAATTTAATGGTTGTAACGAGACATTTGGTGTGATAAACATTTATTTATCTTCATTAACATACTAAATTTATTAAGGGTGTGGTGTTAATACCACCACTTTAAGACCACATGATATAAATGATATGAATACCACCACTTTAATACCAAGTAATGTTAATAGCACCACTTTAACACCACATGATATAAGTGGTGTCAACTTGTGACACTAAAAGATGGATTTTCTTAGTGTAACATAAAACTCATGCAATAGATAGAAATTTATTTTTTATTTTTATGTAATAATAAAAATCCACTACAAAACCACATCACAATATTATAAAGAGGTGTGGTGTTAATAAGACCACTTTATATTTATTTTTATTTTTTTTATGTGATAATAAAAATCCACTACAAAACCACACCATAATATTACAATATTATGAAGAGGTGTGGTGTTAATACGACACTTTATTAGTGCATAATATAAGTGGTAAAAATATTGATTTTTTTGTTTTTCTTGTTGTATTAAATAATTGAAACAATAAATAATTATTTATTTTCATTAATATTAATTTTCAAAAAAAAAATATTTTATTTATTTTCAATACAAATTATTAAAAAAACTTATTTATTTTATAAATTGGTAATAATAAAATTCAACTCTAAAACAACAAAGTTATCCACATGTGTGGTGTTAAAACCTTTAACATCAAGTGATAAAAATGATATTACTACCACCACTTTAGCATTATATATAAAATTATATTAACTTATAATATTAAATAAATATAACATATTAACATAATATTTTTGTTAAATTTTGATTTAAATTTAATTTTTCTGATTTAAATATTTAATATAAAAATTAATACAACATAACTTAATAATTTTGTTAAAGTTTGATTTAAATTTATTTATTTTTATTTAAATAGTTAATATATAAATTAATTGAAAATATAAATTAATAAATATAATATATATATATAATTTATTTTTTCTGTATATAATTATTTATTTATATAAACTAGTTAATACAAAGTAAATCTCATTAATATAAAGTAAATGAATTTTGATTATGTAGTTTATATAATTCTTTAACTATAAATTTATTAATACAAAGTAAATGAGTTTTGATTATATAGTTTAAGTAGCAATTGCAACTGTAATTCATTGAAGGAAAGATTGTCAAGTCTCCAAATTAGTATTATATAAAATTTTCATTATTATTTTAATTTGGATCATATTTTATGTCTAGATTAATTTGGATCCCTCCAATAATTATATTCTAAATTAATTTGAATCCTTCCAATAATTATATTAAGAATTTAATTTGGATCCTTTCACTTATTATAATAAGGATTTTTTATTCGTCACTTTAATAAAGTATATATTTAATTAACTAGATATGTTGTGAATATATTTTATATTTCATATTATTTTGTATTGCCTTATTAGTTTGTGAATATATATATATATATATAATTCTCCATTTCCAATTCACATTAATCTGATTCTTCATCTTCAAAGTTATGTATTGATTAACCCACATTGCACATTAATTATTAATATAAATTTAATTTCATCGGGCTTATCAGGTTGGCATAAGAGGGCTATCTAATTGAGCATAAAACAACTATTTGGTTGGAAAACTGAAAATCCAAACCAATATGTGCACAATGATAATTGAAATGTGATTAATTCATTGATATTGAATTTAATAAAAGAGCCAAACCAATGCCTAACACAATAACATATGTTATATGTTATACATATAACATATTTCGAGCGAGCAAAATCAAATTGAAAAAGAACCCTAAATACTGTCAGAAGGTAAAAATTTTATACTAGTCCTTAAATTATATTCAAATAATTAGGTTATAAAGGCCTTTGTGTTCCAATTGCAAGGACTGTCAGTTTCTATGTTGAATGGTCCAATATATTAAACCTGAGGAGGACTGGATTAGGTTATACCGGAGGACTGGTCCAATTTCAGCTGAATGGTGATCTCCCTCCTCCATTTGCCGAAGGTGTTCAGCGCCCCATGTTACTCGAAAGGCCTCCTTTGCATCCTCTTCTCCCTCCTCTCCGTCTTCTGCTCCTTTTTTTTGTTGGATCTACATCCTTAGAATGGATATGTGTCGATGTTAGGGTGCATTAAACCCAAGTTGGGTTCAATTTCTTCGTGTTCAAATTTCTTCCCAATGTCTTTTGGAATTTCTAAACCCTAAAGATGCCCTAGAACTTGAAATTCATTATTTCTTGTAGAGGAAAAAGCTTCTCCGGGTACCATTGGTTGAGGCATCCCCGTGCATTGAACATTCCTACACCTACTTGAAACCTTCTTGAACTGAGATTCTTCTCTTGAATTTTACTTTGACGGTGGCTGCTCCTCCTAGGTTTTTGGACAAATTTTAGCGAAATGTACATAAAACATGACAGATATTGCATTTGAATCGAATCTCTTCGAAATCCAATTTCTAATGATGCCTCCACCCATCAATATTAATTCGCAAAGCCTCTAGGAGTTCCTTCTCCAAATCCACCTCCACATGTATTCTTGTGCAAGGAAACAAATTTCCTTTTGGTTCTACTCAATCAATGAATCTAC
>CBVK0100635885.1:0-11261 GCA_900067695.1 Picea abies
ACTTTCCCCATTCAAGTTGGCATGTTTACATTATTGGATTTTGGCCACTCTAAAGTTCAGGCTGTAGCCCTAGAGGACGTCAAATTGGTTGACATCGAGTTCAAGAAACATGATCCACATAATATAGTGAAAAACCATATGGCTCAGTTCAACATGAAGCTACATGCATGAGAATTCCCCATATGATAAAATATTTAGGGGAGTTATATCTTATGACGAATTCCAAAACAAATTCCTAACCCTACCCCCAGACCAACAAGTTGGTTTCCTTAGCTTTCAGAAACACACGTAGAACAATCTACCAAAGATACTGCAGGGTGAGTCAATAACCATGTCTCCTTCACATGAAGCTAAGTCTACATGATTTGACCTAGGATCCTCTACTAAAACCAAAGCCGAAAAGGTCCCCAAAGGCCCAGTGGTATTATTTCAGGAGATAAGAACGTCACTATTAGGACTAAATGATCCATAGGTGATAGCACCGTTTGAGGCCTTCATGAATTCAGGACAAATTGTTTCTCATTCATTACCAACAACTCCTGTTGGCACCCCGAATATGATAGGACAACAACATTCCACCAAAATTGCCTCTCCCATTGCATCATTAACCCCTCTACAGACCAGCTTCAGAAATCCTAATTTAGAAATCACTTTTCTGGGTGATATTACTCCCATCTTGCCCAAAGATATGCCTCCTTCAGATTTATTATTTATTAAGAAACAAAAATCGATCGTGAAAAGAGAATCTCACCAAAAGGATGGTGTCATAACTAAAAGGAAAATATTGGTGTATGACGGGAATAACCAGGATGGTACAAAATTTGCAAAGGAAGTTGCAGGTTTGATAGGTGATTTTTCCACTACCAATCAAGGGTCGGTGGAAAATTTGACCAAAAAACTGCGACATAAGTGCCTATTGGTAGAACACTTGCAAAATCAGATATATGCCATAGAGAAGAATATTAGAAACATAATGAACCAGGATTTCGAGAAAATCAGGGCTAGTGATCGACAAAAAATTAAATAGCTTCAGGATAACCTTGATTTTCTCCACCAGAGTTTGCAAAATAGCCAAGTTCTGGTCACTCAGCGTGACGAGTTGATAGAATATTTGCAGGCCATATTAACCCTAACAGAGAGCACAACAATAAACATTTCGACCTTCAAAACTCAAGCATCAGAAATCAATGAGAAGCTGGAAGTTGCCCAACAAGAAATTTATCTGAAAGTGGATGGCATCCATAAATTCTATCAGGTGATACACCTTTCCCTAAAGGATATCTATTTCAAGGAAAAAGAGGCCTTCTCAGCCCGGTCTAAGTTTCAATAAGTTCTCATATTGATGCAGAAAGCTAATGCCCCTGCCTTTCCTCTTCTCTCTTATTCTGAACAATTAAGAGGTGAGATGACCCTAAATTCCTTCGAAACAAATCTGGGAGAAGGTAAGAAACTTTCCATAGAGGTGAAAGACACTTTTCTAGAGGCCTTGTCATCATTAAACAAAAAGATGATTGAGTATGAGGAGAATAATATCTTAGAAGCCCTGGAGCAAATTGAGATAGAAATGAACCAACAAAGCTCTAGAAAGAATAATGAAGCTATTCAGGAAACCATACGAGAAATGAACCAGATCGATCTTCTTAAATTCATAGAATGGTTAGTGGACCCAAGTTCGCGGTTCCAGGCCATAGTCCAATAAGTAATCAAGAATTAGGAAAATATGCCCCAAATACATAAGAAATTGTTTTCCTTCGAAGTAAATAAGAACATCGAGCCTTCCAGTTTCATAATAACATTGATGTATAGATGCACACAATTCTTTGAACTAGGAAAATCAAGTGCAGCTGGGAGAAAATGAGGAAACATACATAGTGTCCACCCCTTCCACCCTCTATACCTTTCACCTTCCAACAATCACTTGCCTGATCTATCCCTACTATCCGCATTCTAACCTCCCTTCATCCCACCTCATCATCGGACACTTGTTACCCCATCATTATTTCTATAGATAGTTGCTTTTCCATGTGACCATTATCCATCCCTTGACGATCCAATGCTATGCTATTCATCTGATTATCCTCTCCCCATGACTTCGATTGTAATTCATTGCCCCACTGAACACATCCGAAGGGACAGATGGCAACAAAATTAAACGACCAAGAAAGTATGTCAAATGATTAATGTGGCCTTAATGACATGTATACCCAGCCCAAAGGACTAAGGAAAATGAGTGCTTCTACCAGCAGATGAAGAGATAGAGGAAACTGCCAATGAAACTCATGAAACTTTACATGTTGTTTTTTTTAGATGTATGCTATTTTTAGTTAAATATTGCAAGAAGTCCAACAATTTTCAGTTATGACTGAATTTTTATAAATAAATAGATTTGAGATCTATTCAAGGCTGCTTCTTGTTGAATGTAATAGAGAAAATCTCTTTTTGAGTATTAATACAAGTGCAGACAAAGATTCTAAGTTTCATTCAATTTGAGTTATGTGTTTCCTCTGCATTTCCATTTCCCTAAATTTATGTATGTAATTATTGAAGGGTGATTGGTTGAAATTTAGTATTACATCTACTGTGATTATATCATACCAGGAGTTCATTCAGTAAACAACTTTTCCTTTGTTATTACTGTTAGTAAAACAAGACCTATGATCTGCGTGAAGTACTGCATCTTATATCCTTTTCAAGGGTGTGTCCTCTACTTTTCTTCTACTTCAAACAAGGTGAGACTTATATGCAATTGATACCTAAATTTTAGTAACAGTTTTGTAAATCCTTATACATCATTTGATATTATAATTTCGACTCTGATAACGAGATACAACCTTTGTACTGTCCTATTATTAATTTCATTTAAAGATGATTTCTCATAAAACTGAAGGTAGAAAAAGAACTCACTAAAACATTTCTTTTAAAACCTCTGATTCCTAACATTATTCTTTGAGCCTTAGAATCAATCTTAGGAATAACATATTTTTGGCGCTGATGTCGGGGGACAAAGAAACAAAATAATTTTCCCTAGGAAACTTCCAAGGTAAAATTATGGTCTTTGATGGTGAACAAATATTGAATACGTGAGTAAGGCTTATTTTATTTTTCACCTGGCGACTCCACCTTAGACAAAACTGACTTTCGGTCAAAAAAATACCAGGAAAAACCCAAACGAAAAGAAGACTACACTAGTGTTAGATCCCAAAAAATTGTTGAAACCAAAGGGATATCTTAGATAGACTACTTCATCAACAGTTAAGGTCTATCAACCTAGAGTTACGAAAGTTAATGTTAAGGTTCTCACAAAAGAACTAACTCCTAAAGAAAGTTGTAAACAAATTCATTCTGCAGAAGCATCAACAAGTAAACCTGAAGTTAAACTTGAAACTTCTTGAAATAAAATTTGAGATTGACCTGATAGATACTTTTACTAGTGATAACAAAGGATCCCTTTCGATCCCCTTTGTCGTTGACACTTGTCCAATTATTTCCTTTATCGAAGTAAAGGTTTCTATTTCCCAGAATCCTGAAGAGTACTTTCTACACCCGGATTCATCCCCTATCACCTCTCCTATATATACATCCGGTAAAACTGAGGAGCCCAGCTCAGGTTTCCATTTTCCCCCTCACCTAGATCTCCCATCTCCTCATGATCTCTTTCCTGAACACTCTGAAGTAGTCGAAATATCAGTCCTTCAATATTTTTGAAAATATCCTTTTTAGTCCCCAAAATCCATCTCCTAGAATTTCGATGGTCGGTGATGGAGGTGTTGGTGTTGGTGGTGTGGGAGGTACAGGGGCTGGTGGACAAGCTCAAACCCCTATGATCTTTTCCAAGTTAGCTTCTAGATATTCTCCTTTAGTCCTTCCTACTGTATTGCAAGATTTTCCCAAAAAATACATCAAGAACCTCCCCAAATTCATGGGAGAAGGGGATCTAACAACAACAAAACATATATCCTTTTTCGATCAATTTGTTGATATCCTTGGTATCGATCACAAGGAAGTTTACTCAAGAATGTTAGTACAGAATTTTGAAGGACAAGTGAGGACTTGGTTCATAGGACTCCCAGTAGGTTCCATATGGTCATATGACGATCTAGAAAATGCCTTCCTAAGACAGTGGGGCGAGAAAAAGGATCATCTCTATAACTTAACCGAATTCAGGGATTTGAGAAAAAGGACTTCTGAATCAATCCTTGAATTTATCCAGAGGTTCAATAATCTTTATCACAAAATCCCAACCAAAGTCAAACCTTCTCAACCAACTGCAAAAGTCACTTTCACAAGGGATTTTGATTCCAATTTTGCGCTACTCTTGAGAGAGAGGATATCTACCACTTTATTAGGAATGCAAGATGATTCTATAGAAATTGAGTCCAATATGATGGAATCTGGGAAATTAAAAACTAAGGTTGAGATGGGAGCTAGAGAACCCAAGCGTTTCAAATAACAGGCAGGACCTTTTGGGTTTGGAAAGTCCACAGAGAAAACAATGGATGAGATGGACAATATTATTAAAGATTTATCAAACAAAATTTCAGGGATGGAATTAGATCATGCAAAACCTAATCCATATGTTAGGAATCAATTCAGGAGAAACCCTAATCCTCATATACAACAAAGACAAGTAAAAAATGAAGATCAAAAGATTCAAGCTCCATTTAAAACTGAGAACTTCATGCAAGATTATGAGGAGTTAGAAGAAGATCTAAACAACCTTAGTGATGATGATATTGAGCCACACTTAACCAAGAAGGATTATGAGAAATCCTTAGACCTAAAATCCCTATTTAATAATGATGAAAACATAAAAAATATGGGGGACTCTACGTATCAAGGTCTCACTGACTCAATAATGGACGAACTTCAACATAAATATGATTTAAGGCCCAGAGAGAAAAGTTCTACAAATGTTCCACCAATTTTGTTTTTTATCATGAAGTAAAGAAAATGAGGCAACAATTACAAAACCTTCAACTGAGACACAAGCTACCCGAACAAAGCAAGTTGAAACAAGAACAATGCAAACTAAGAAGCTGGAAAATACAGAAGCAAAAGTTCAAAATAGATAAATTGAAAAAAAAATTGCGGGCTTCAATATAGAAAATGAAATTAATAAGATTAAAATCCCAATGCCTCTGGTTGAACTTGCAAAAAAACCAATTTATAAAGAGAAAATCGCTAAAGAAATAAATTTTTATGATGCTGAATGTCAAGATGACGTTATCAATTTGTAGGAAAAAAAACCTACAATCATGTTCAGTCCACACACTGAAAAAAATAAGGATTTTGTTGCTTCGTTCTATATTACACTAACTTTGCACGATCATTTACTCCACAATTGCATGCTAGACCCAGGGGCCTCTCATAATTTAACGCCTAATATTATCATGGAAAAATTAGGCCTTGAAATTACCAGAACTTATCAAGACTTGTACTCGTTTGATTCTAGAAAGGTCAAGTGTTTAGGTATGATTAAATATTTGGTAGTAAATCTTGCTCAGATTCCTGTGAAAAGTATCCTTATGGATGTGGTTTTTGTTGATGTTTCTGCCAAGTATGACATGCTTATGTCCATGTCTTGGGGAACCAAGTTAGGAGGATTGGTTCAGTTGTACATGACTTACACTGCAATCCCAATTTTTGGTGGGAAATTCACATGACTGTACAGAGAAACTAGACTGGCATATACTGTAAGTGACCCTCAAAATCCCAATAATTACCCAGTCTATGTTGTTGATCAAGACTTAGGAAATTGTATATTATCTATAGATGACGATTTTGAAGAATGTATAGAAGAAGAAAATAAAAAATGACAAAGAAAAATGTAAATGTTAGAGAAGGAATGTGGAAAATGTTCTTCGATGGTGCCTCATCTTGCGAAGGAGAATGAGCTGGGGTTTTATTTGTGGAACCATGTGATGAGTATGTTATTCCCTTCTCTTATATATTACAATGGGAGGTCGATTATACAAATAATGTCCGTGAATATGAAGCTCTGGTTTTAGGATTAGAAGCTGCAAGGAAGTTAATGATCGAACATCTAATATTTTATGGTGATGCAGAGCTTATTGTAAAATAGGTAAAACAATAGTATCAAGCTAAGAATCCAAGGTTGAGATCATATAGGAATTGTGCCTGGGATATTATAGAGAATTTCTTCTTGTCCTTTAATATTCACTCTATTCCCAGGATAGAGAATCAACAAGATAATTCCTTGGCCAAAGTTGCTCCAACCTTCATACCGCCTACTGTCTTGAAAATGAAATATCACATCGAGATGATACATAGACCTTAGATCCCAAACAATGGTCATCATTGGAAAGTGTTCTAAGAAGACGAACAAATAAAATAGTTTCTGGAAATGGTTGACGAGTTTTCTAAAACTCACATAGATTAGAAAAACCAAAATGATCTTGCATGGATTATGTAGGAAGGGGAGACCCTAGAAAAATTCCAAGATAAGATTGCAAACCACCACATTCTCTTGATTAAGAACAATCATATTCCCAGAGGCCTGATCCCCTTAGAAATGTTGTTTGACCAGGATGACATACCTTTAAATCCACCTTACGACCTCAACCCAAAGAAGTTGAAGACTGTAATGTAAGTACTGATGAAGATCCCAAAATGGTCAAAATATCAAAATACCTTCTGACCCAAATGAAGAGTAAGTATGTTGAGTTACTTAGGAAGTATAAAGATGTCTTTGCATGGTCATATGATGATATAAAAAATTACGATACCTCTGTTATTGAACACAAGATTCCTTTAAAACATGGTATTAAATCTTTTAGGAAGAAGCTTAGATAGATAAATCCTATCCTCCTGCTAGTGATAGAAAGGGAAGTTAAGAATATCCTATATGCAAAAATCATTGTTCCACTCAAATACTCTAAATGGGTAGCCAATCTAGTCCCTGTTAGAAAGAAAAATAGTGAAATAAGACACTGCGTTAATTTCAGAAACTTAAACCAATCGTCTCTTAAAGATAACTACCTACTCCCAAAGATGGACACTATTTGAGAGAAGGTAGTAGGGGCCAATAGGATTTCCATGATTGATGGTTTTTTTGAATATAATCAGATCGATGTTCATGAAGATGACAGAGAAAATACTGTGTTTACCACACCATGGGGAAACTTTATGTACGATAAAATGCCCTTTGGTTTGATGAATGCAGGAGCTACTTTCTAGAGAGTGATGGATATTGTGTTCGTCAGTGAGAGAGACAAATTTGTTGTTATTTATCTAGATTATTTGATGTTTTTTTCTAACTCTGATGGAGAACATTTGTTGCACCTCAGACAAACCTTCGAAAAATGTAGAAACTTCAGTTTGTCTCTTAATCCCAAGAAATCACATTTTTCTATGCAAGAAGGTAAGATTTTGGGCCATATAGTGTCAAAAGAAGGAATCAAGGTTGAACCTAAGCGAGTTGAGGCTATTTCCATGATTAAAATCCCTAGGAACATAAAATAAATTCAATATTTTTTAGGAAAGATCAATTTTTGAGAAGATTTATTCCCAACTTTGTTGAAATAATCAAAATGATTATAGATATGTTAAAGAAGGACATCGAAGTAAAGTGGACTGCAGAAGCTAAAGCATCTTTTGAGCGTGTCAAGAAATCTATAGGGGAAGCATGAGTGCTAACAATTCTATACTATACAAAGGAATTCTTAATCTTCTCATTCACTTCTGAACACATTGTTGCAGCAATACTCCTTCAAAAGAACGAAGAAGGATTTGAACAACCAATAGCCTTCTTCAGCAAAAGCCTCAGGGATGCAGAATTAAGATACAATATACTTGAAAAACAAGCTTATGCAATGGTGAAGGCCCTCAATGATTTTAGAACATGCGTCCTACACTCCAAAATAATCGCATATGTGCTAACAAACACTATTAAGGATATCTTGGTGTCGCTAGATAGTGATGGAAGAAGAGGAAGATGGTTGGATAAAATTCAAGAGTTTGATCTATAAGTGAAACCGACCAAGCTAGTCAAAGGTCAAGGTCTAGTGAGGTTGTTATCTGAATCAAATTTCAGAGCGCTAAGAATAAATAACCTCGAATCACACGATTCTCTCCTAGATATAGAGGAAATTGATGATCATGCACCTATGATTCATATTGAAGATAAGTTTTCTTCCTCTACCTGGTACCATGATATTGTTGCATACCTCCTCACTCTTTAATGCCCAAATAACATGACTCCTTCAAAAGCAAGGACTTTAAAACTACACATGATTAAATATTACATTGTTGATGGTAAGTTGTACTGGAAAGATCCTCTAGGTTTCTTGTTATGTTTCCTGACAGAAGTTGAAATAGAAGGATTTATTGACGAATTCCATGAAGGAATATGTGGAGGGAATCATGCCTGGAGAACGACAAATTACAAGATTTTAAGGGCTTGATATTATTGGCCAAAGTTATTTAAGGATGTGAATGCAAGGGTCAAAGCCTGCAATTTGTGCCAACTGTTCATTGTTACGCAAAATATCCATGCCCTACCTTTAATCCCAGTAAAATCCGAAGCTCCATTTCAACAATGGGGCCTAGACTTCATCGGAGAGATCCATCCACAATCAAGTTCTCAACATACATGGATTCTAACCGCTACTAATTAATTCATGAAATGGGTTGTGTTGTTGTCCTTATACACACCTAGGGTAATGTGGAAGAAACCTTCAATCCACTTGATGTGTCCTTGGGGGCAAGTTTCGAGTCAAGGTGTTGTCACTTGATCCTCAACTCCTTTGTTTAGGCCAATTCCCAGTGAAGCTAAGGGGGATAGTCCCTATAAAAATAAATCTAAGGCTTTTCTAAACTAAGAAAGTAAAAGCACTTAATCTAGGAGTTTATTGCTTAAAATAAAACTTGATCATTTAACACTTCACATTTATCATCATCATAAAGTACTTTTCTCATAAAATATTCATAAATCAAAGGATACAATATATGAAAGATTTAAGAGCATAAAATAAAGTTAGACAAAATGCATAAATGTAACTGCTCACATAAGATAAATAGATATACTTTTTAACCAATGCCTTAAAAGGAGTCGTGGGCAGTGTAGATCAAAGATTTTATTAAGGTAAATTTTTTGTTTAGTTAGTGAAGAGTGTTTGGCCCCTTAAGAGGCTAACTCTTTGCTTGGACTTGTTCAGAGTTTACCGAAACCCAAATGGTCTCACCAGTAAACTCCTAAAAGTCTTGGATGTCCAAAAGGGGTGGGAAGCCAAGTCCCGAGAGGGCTCACCTTACGTCACAGGTCACTTTTAGGCATTTTCCTTCCAATGAACTAACAACTTAAGAGATTGTCCTATTAAGCTAGCAAGGTTCAATTACTTGATAAAAGCTTGAAAGAGATAAATCACACACCTCGCTTTGTAATTGAAATACTTTCACAAACACTTGAAAATGGAAAGATAGAGATTTGCAACAATTAGATTTAAGTACCCTGCTTTGTAGTTGAGAAAAAGATTTACAAGATACATTTTAGAAATTTAAACATTGTTGCAAGATTATTGAAAAGAAAGAGACTTGAAGCAAAACTAACTAAGCATGCATGAAAGATTTGACATTTAGTTAACATGCATAAAAATAAGAGTGTTTGTAGTGTGTACAATGTACTTGACTTGTGTGTTTGATTACTATATTTTAAGCATGCATAACAAGAAAGAAAACCAAACCAACAACACAAATCCCCCTAACGGGGATGAAGAAAACTAAGCACAAAGGGCCCACTTTTATTACACTATTATAACAGAGAACCAATGTTCTCTTTAAGATTTTATATTTTTAGAAACAAAGGAATCCTTATAATTGGATCTCTTTAAGATTTTATATTTTTAGAAACAAAGGAATCCTTATAATTGGATCGTCTAGAGGAATGCAAGAAAAATATAGAAAAGAGAAACACCTTGTTTGACGAAGTTAAAACCCCCTAGGGTGCCCCAGGAGCCTTGATTTTGCCCAAAACTCGCAAAATATCCTCTTGAACATGTATTTTCTGCAATAAAACAGAAATTAAACAAAGTTATAAGATGATGAGAAAGAGTTTTAAACAATAAAAAAAATTGTCAAATTTTTTGGAAAATTTTCCAAGGCAAAACTACAAATGTTTTAGGCCTTTTGGGCAGTTTGCATGGACCTAAATTAGGCTCCTTTGATCTCTTATGTTTTCTCTTTTAAAACAGAAAACATAAGGCAGTCAATTAGCTTGATAAGATATTTAAAACCAAGCAATATCTTTGATCTAAATTCTAGGTGAAAATACCAAAACAAATGCTTAAAACTTGCCTAGATCTATTCTTTGAGATTGACAAATTAAGCCTAGATCTAGAAAACAATGCATGTAGACTTTAAATGTTTAAAAATGAAGTTGAGAGCAACATGAAATCAAAGAAAAAGATAAGGGAAAGAAGTTTATCAGTTTTCGGAGTTTTCGCTTGAGCCTGGAACGTTTTTGGGTTATGGGGTTCTCTTGATGTGAAGAAGAGGGAGCTCGATCTTTGAATCTCTTGGACGATGATGATGGAAACAAAGAAGAGGGAGCTCGATCTTTGAATCTCTTGGACGATGATGATGGAAACAAACACCTGTTGAATCTCCAAGATTGAGTAACCTGAAAGTATACACTTCGATCCTACAAACAAATTGTTAAAGGTCTTCCCTACACAACACAACTCACACACGCATGTTAATTTAACTGGAAATAAAGCATGTAGTGTAAAAGTCTATGAAATAAAGAAGCAATAAGATGAATCAAGCTAGATTAATGCTACCCTATTATATGATAGCATACCTTCAAGGCTTTACCAATTAATCAAAAAAATGAAATGTAAGATACATATTACCTCATGAATAAAATTGCATTTAGATCAAAGCATCCACACATTTGAGTCCATGCCAAAATAGCTCCAAAGTCTTTATTATTCCAAAATGATTACAACAGTAGTACAATAGCTTGCCCAAGACTGAACTAACTCAATGAGGGAGGTCGACCCTGCTTAAATAGAAAATGGGGTGACAATTCCTAAGTGAGCATGCGCTAGGGTTAGGTTTAGAGTTTTGGTAATGCGTGGGTGATGAGGGAGTTGAGTTGCGCACTAGTCAAAGGGTAGATGTGCTAGGGATAAGGGGAGTGGATGTGGAGTGGTGTTAGGTAAAGGTTAGTGAAAGGGGAGTGAAGGCGAGTGATGGGAGGTGTGAGTGGGAGTGAGGGGGAGTGAAGGTTTAGTTAGGGAATG
>CBVK0100635886.1:0-11261 GCA_900067695.1 Picea abies
AAATACTTTATATTATGAAAACAGGGTTACAAAGCACAATCGAGATTGTTTTCGAAGTAGTTCTCTTGAAATTTCCAAAAATATATAGTTTATTACATATTCTTAAAATTGCAAATGCGTTTGTCTTAAAGATTGAGATTGGGGCTCCCACAGACCATTAAACAAATAAATAAAAGAAATAAGATTTTAGAAAGAGGACAGTGGGCGGTGGAAAGATCAACAAGACCTGGTAATAAGAACAAAGGAGTTATCAGTCTTCGGTTAAACCTTTCTAGTGAAAGAGGTGGAAAAACTAGACGAGAGACTTGATAAAGAAAGAAGAATGTGATCAACGTAAACTTACTATGATGGCCACTCTCCCTTTCATTTGCTCGTTGATGTCCTTTTATCATTTTCATCAATGGTTACATGAACAGTCTCAACTGCTTCTTGCCCTTCATGTGTCAGTTTGTCGATAGCCTTCTTGAACCACTCTTCGATGTAACTTTTCATAAGTGCCACGTTGATTTCATGCCGGATTTTAATATTGAACAACTCACCCTCCAAGTCACGGAGATCAATGGAAATTCCATGTAATATTTGTTCAATATCTTTAAATTTTTACGGAATAATCTACTAGCCACTTATCTATGGAATTCTCATCATATACAACTATGCCATAGAATTTTTCAATTGATAATCCTTTAAAAATCTCAACCTGCTCATTGAACTGTTGTTTTGTTAGAAACAACGAGTTGAGGATAAACTTGGGATCTTGGATCTCGTTAGCGCTTCTAGCTAGGTCCACCTCCGTGAGCCTTTTGAATACTTCTCTCCTTGTTATGGCTTGGCTGCACGCCTGAACGATGTTGTTTAAGTTCTTTATTTTCTCTTTCCAACAGGCATTCAACTGCTTGATCTGACTTGAAGAGGGAAGGTCCCCCTCTCTTCTCTTTAGCTTTGACATGTTAGTAACTTTAATACCAAAGGGTACCATTACATCAAGGTAGAAACCTTCTTCATTTTTTAGATCGGCCTATATATATTCAAGGAAGGCATGCACCCTTGAGCCAAAATAAATCATGCTCTTTGAAATTTCCCAAGCTTCTGTAATCAGTTCCATTATTTTCTTGATATTATTCTCCACGTAACTCCTGGCTGATGTGAGTAAGCTTGAGGATCCTTTTATTATGGCTATGGGCGTGGCAGGTCTGACAATTGCCAAAGGGATGGAAACGAGTGGAAGAGGCATCAAAGTTTCTTCAAGTTTCTTAATCCTTTCCTTCAACTTTGTATTTTCTACTTTGAGACTGCCAATGGAATCGTCCAATGCATCACCAATGGTTCTATGGATTCTGGATACCTGGGAAGGCCGCATATTCTTTAGGTTAACCTCTAAACGAGATTTCCCCTTTTTATTCTTTGCATCACTCTTCTCAATAATTAATTTTTTAGATTCATTGTCAAAGACAACACTCTGAAATACACATGATTCTTCTTCATCAAATATCTCCTTCTCAATAATTTCCAATGACTAGTTTTGGTGGGCCGTGCCTCTTGGTTGGTCAATATTATGGAACATCTTCTCAATGTCAGCTTCAAGCTCCATGTATTCGAGGGAGAAGCTATTGATGTCACTTCTGATGTAATGCTCTTCTTCCTCTTGTACAATATTCTTCCTCTTCTTCCTCAGAGGAAAATATTCTTCCTCTTCTTCCTCAGAGGAAGTTTATGGGAGCTTTCAATTTTTCCTGGAGGGGGGTTCTTATCTCCTCCTCCACCTGAACTGCTATTGGTTACCTTCTTAGATGGGTGGGCCATTGGAGCACTACTCCGAGGTGTTGAAGT
Source organism: Picea abies (assembly GCA_900067695.1). Classification (NCBI taxonomy): domain Eukaryota; kingdom Viridiplantae; phylum Streptophyta; class Pinopsida; order Pinales; family Pinaceae; genus Picea; species Picea abies. The sequence goes on from CBVK0100635886.1 coordinate 1,828, forward strand.
ATTGGGAGTAACAATTGGGGATTGGGCACTCTTCTCGCTGGGACCTTTTCCTCTCGGTTTATACAATTCATTGGTACTAAGTACCGTCTCTAAGTCACTAGCAGTGTGGGTAGGATTACCCAGGTTATTATCTTCTTCTTCTCCTAGAATGGTATGGATAAAGGAACTGCTAAAACCCACTGTTAACATATGTTCGACAAAGATTCCATTAGGGTAAAATCCTCTAATATTTTCAACATACTTGAGATTCAAGTTATGGATGTGGTTAGCAAATTCATCAATTTTGTTCATATTTCTGAATACAAAATCCCCAACTTTCCAAGGCAAAGGTATGAATTGTTTTTTTCATTTTTCATGAAAAACATGAAACCAAATGTTATATTGCCTTGTGACTTCTGTGACAAACATTATGTCGGATATATCGCATGGAATAAAGGAAGGATTTTCCTTAGAACTAAAAATCCTGATAACGTTGTAAGTTTCCATTTGCTACAAAATCCCCTTTTTGTGAACCCGCAACTGCAGAAGGTCAAAAATTGGCTAAGTGTTGTGATGCGGTCGGATAGACTCATCATAAGAGGAATGATATACTTGGGATCTCGGGGAGTTCGATGGTCAAAATGTAGATCATGGATCTTTTGGATGAAAAATGTATATCATGGAACATAGGATATGAAAGCTTGATCCCGCCAACCCAGGAACCTGTGATCCTGCAAAAACGGATAAGTATAGGACAATGTAGCCAGTGGTCGAACTCAATATGTGGGAGCATGGATTGTAGATGAGGGTCCACGAGTCCTCCAACCCGGGAACCCGCGAACCTGTCATTTTGAAAAAATGACTAAGTATAAAAAACTAGAAAGGGAGAATAGAAGGGAAAAAGGAAAAGGGGAATTTGGGTAAGTAATAGAAGGGGGAAAAGAAATGGAAAAAATAAAATTGGGAAAATAGAAAATGGGAGGGAAATTTTGGAAGAGGGAAATGATCTCAACAGTGACAAACTTCTGTAATGGAACATATCAGAACCGAGAAACCAAGTCCCTCCAGCTGGGCCTTCACCACTTCAATCCTCAACAAAGGTAAGCTCACAAGTAGTAGGAGTCAATGAGATTCTCAATCTCAATATAGGAAGATATTTGGGACTCAACACAATAAGTTCAAACTTTGAAGGACAAAGAGATTCAAACTCAATATGAGGTGAAATTTCTCCAGAGTGTCTTTTCTCTCAATGATGAAAATTGTCTTCAAGACTTGTATATGGCTAAATTTATAGCCTCCAAATGGAATTTAAGGGTTGAGTCGAAGCATTTCCATTATATGGAAGGTCAATGATCATGGATCTCATGACATGGCATGGAAACCTGGCATATTTTTTGATTTTTGAGAACAAAACCCGATGTACATGGGATGTAATGGAGCAACCTGCATATATGTGAGTTGTCTAACTGTAGCTCACGTACATGGGAAAAAATATTTATTTTTTACTCCGGAGTGAACAAAAAAGGGGAAATTAAATTTGCAGAGGGAAATGGAAGGACATCAAAGCAAGATGCATGGAGTGAGGAAAACTTTGTTATAACAATATTATCTAATGATCCTGCACAATTTGAAATTTATGATTGCAATTCACAGATCTTAGTGACAAAAAATTTAAGCTAGATAGAGAATAACGAGTTTTCCGATCCACACAAATAATTCACATCAAATGTACAACCCATCACCATACAAGTCACATGAAAAATTGAGTTGATCCAAGATACATTGTCACCTAAATATGCTCTAGAATCACATGTCAATCTTCAAGGGAAGATGCATCACTCGTCCTTGGATTCTATATCAATAATCCAATAATCCTCATATTATTTTGATGATGTTACAGGAGAGATTTTGGAGTCATATTTTTCTCAACATTTCCCTCAAACTAGTAGATATCACTTCTCCTCTCAACATATGGGTTATGTAAAATGTGGGCTCAGGGAAACTTGCTTGGACAATTAGGCACTTAAGTTTCAACCAATGGTTATGCTAGGTTCTAATTGTCTTGCTTCGATCTCTGGAATGAATGATCACACCCATACCGAGACTCTCCCACAAGGTACATTTCATGAAAATTTCATTGATGGGTCTCATGGGGTATGTCACTCATTTTTTGTTTCCTTCCAACAGTCCTATGGTAGTTATTATGAATTTTATGATGGAATTGATGTTGGGTATGTGTTATATTATTTTCACTACTAGAATTAGTTTCTACGTTGCACTAGGCACATAAGGGGGTAATATGGGGGTGAGATCCCCCCTTGTGTAGGGGTTCGGGAGCAATGCCCCAGGATTTTTTTTTTTTGGCGGTTTTTTATGTTCGTTTTTGGGTGGGTTTTCAGCACATGGTTTTTGTCGATGGTTTTCTATTTCCGGTCAAGGAATTAGGGTTGTTGACTAATACGGGTTATTGGATTAGGTTTTTGGATGCTACGGGATCCTATATGTATATTTTATTGTAAACAATGTATTGTGTGAAATGAATATAGAATATGTTTTTTTTTCTTGGTTTGGGTTTTCAGGGGAAAAATCTATGTGTCATGTGTGTATTTTCCATTGTATCTTTTTTGTTCTTTTATTAAAAATCTGTTTGCAATAAATAATTGTACAGGGTTAAAATATACAATTGAATCTTGGTTGGAGGAATCCTAAATGTCTACTTTTCCCATGAACAATAATGATGCCAAATTTAACATGTTGAGTAGATTTTTCCTTGAGTCAATTCTTCCCATCTTTGATCTCTCACTACTCCATTTTCTGCTATCGATTTTTTATGAGCATGTGTTTCAGGTTTGGAGTTGCTTAAATGGATACATTGTCACTATGCTTTCGCTTAACCCTTTTTGAGCCAATGCAAGAAAAAGTAGGAATAGGAGTAGCATAGTTATTTTATTTCCCTATTGCTTGCATAGTTTAAATTTTTTCTTATTCAACATAGATTTTGGTTTATCTTTTTTTCTTTAATAAAAGCCACTAGGAGCATAGTTTAAAATTTTGCTAATACAACATAGATTTGGGTTGATCTTGCTTCCTTTAGTAAAATCCACTAGTTGTTATTAGTTTATTTTCCAACTCAATATGGCTTGCTTTAGTCTTAGTTTCTTTTTTCATAAAATATTTCTCCTTTTCGCTTGATTCTTTTCATTCTGTTGTTCAACTCAAAGCTTGGATTAACTTTAGTTTTTATGAGGAAACTCTGCACAAAATTATTTGAGAAGTTCAACTGAAATATTCATTTTTCTTCAATAGAATTTACTCTAACATTGACAGTTGGACAACTTACTACCTCGAGATACTAAAAGTAGATAGTGTAGGATACTTTACATCTTGGAGAAAAAGGAAGCTAGGTTGAAGGAATCATATTGATTGTTCATGGCCTTGTTGTTCATAATATGCAATAGTTATGTAAACCCCATTGAACAATATTTCGATGTCTATATTTCTTACAAAATATTCTGGACTAATGGATCGATGCAATGATATATTGGGTACATTCTCTTTGTCCTTGAAGCAAAGAACAATGAGCTAAAACATGGTTACAAACCTTCTCAACATGTATGTATTTCTCTAAACTTGAATCTGTCATGATGGAGGTGATTTCAAGAATGTAAAAGGTAGATCATCGATTTGTTTAGAAGAAATTTAAAATATTATAGCAGATTGTGATATTTGTACCTTAAATTTTTCATAATGGTATCCACTGAGTAGAATCACTGAGTTTTTGTTTCTCTTTGAAGAGGTTGTGCTTGAGGCTCTTTGTACATTTATCCCATTCCCAAACTTCAATTTTTTTTTCATTTATGGGAAAGAAATAATGTATTTTATCTCTAGCATGTACCTCTAGTAGTAGAACATCAAGTTTCAGTTTGCCTTTGACTATGTTGAGTATCTCAAAAATATGAGGGTTAATGAGCACACACACACAAACATTTTGAAGTTATATTTCGACACCACAAGATCCTAACCCTGATTTTTTAGGTCAAATATTTTTCCCTATCATCTTCGATGACATGATAGATATATTTTCCTTGGTCCTATGATCTCCAAATGATAAAATCCATCTTTTCATTATCATGCATTGTCTAGTATGAGGGTGAAACATAGTTTTTTTCCAGATTAGATCACTTCCTTTAATGACTTAGGTATGTTGGCGTACAATGTTTAATGCCTATTGAAGTTCGAAGGTGTGTCATTTAAATCTCTTTGACTAAAGTTTAACCTTCTTGATCTGATTTCCCATTCTATTTCTCTACTCTTTAAATAATCTAATAAAGTATTTTGATTTGGCTAATTGCATGTTTTTTATTTTGGTTTTCTCTTGATATGAGGTTATTTTGGTTTTCTCATGTTGTTCATTGGTCTGATTTCCTTTATCTTTATATCGATGGGCATTTCACATCATGTTGTTTTGTTTTTTTTTAGAGTTGGAATTTTCAATTGTTGAATGACAGATACATCTGAGTGAAGTCATAAAACTCTCAATAGAGCTCTTCAAGTCAGTGGTCTACGAATTTTTGAGAAGGCTCATTGAGAACAATATTTCAAAAATATACTAATCACACAAGACATTAATCATACAACAGACTGTACATTCACTTGCATAAGTATCACCGGTTGATATACAAATCCTTTCTCAAGGAAGTTTCGAGAGGAAAAGTGCTACATGAAACCTTGCTCTTTCGTTTCCATGTATGATGTGGACACTTACCTCAATCTAGGATATTGAACCTGTTCGAATCCCACCATACATGAACTACAATCTATTTCAAGGAGGTAACAATTGAAGTAGTGTTGATGAAAACAATTTGATGAAAATTTTCAATCGGGAAAGAGCACTACAACTCAAGAAAAATGATCTCTAATATCTGGGATACCAATCACAAAAATATCTCTCGATTACACTTCTTCGAGGAAGAACCGGTCATCATTACATCCATAGTCGTTTGATGTCCAAAAGAGAAATTCCACTCGATAGAACAACATTCAAGCTAAGTCGACTCCACCTCTCGACTAGGATATTGGTAACATGAACTGGTAAGACTCATGATTTGATTTCATGCATCCCAGAAGTTATGGTTCCTTATGTTTTTAAAGGAATTGTGTCTTTGATTTAGTGTCCCATGCTAGCTTAGATACAGACTTTATTTCTGGTTTTATTGTGAAATATTTTCAAACATGTTTTTTCGGGAGGTATTTGCCTTATTTGACATTGCTTTCGGTCAGATTTTATAACTAGTCAAATAATGATGTTCAAAATGGATAATAAATCAATTCATGTCATTGGTCACAAGGATTAACTGATGATATTTTTTTTTCACTTGTGTGCAGATCCCTCTCGTGGAATTTTGTTCTATCTTGAAGAGAAGAACACGACTCTAGGGAGAGAAATGGCTTCAAAAAATTGGACATGATCATGAGACATGTTTCTTGGGAAGTTTATTCACAAATATATTTTTGGTTTCTATTCTCAATTCCCCGCACATGATATTCTTAAATGCTTTCATTTTTTTAAATATTGGGTTGAAATCAATCTCATGGCTTGAACGGTTTGTATTTGTAGGTACAAGTGCATAGTTGGTATCACACATCTAATTTGAACTAGTGAAGAGATGAACATGTTATGATGTAGAATAATTTTCAGAGTTGGGAGACGTAGAGAGTGAGTGAAGATCTCACACAACCAAATCAAAGCATATGATGGGTAAAAAATGGAAGTTCATTCCAACCCTTACTTCCTGGAGAAAAAGGTTGCAAAGACGAGATGGTAGTTTTCAGAAAATCATGATGATAGATGCAATTCTCAGCTAGAGCTAGCACCAAAGATAATCTAAATGAAATAATACATGCATAATCTTTCACATGGATTATTCTTTTCAAGAGGCAGCAAACTACTTGAATTTTTAGGATGCATAAACAGTTTTAAGCTACTGGAAACACTTCCATCCATGATCCCTTTCTCAGTTTACTTTCTTTGTTGACTACATATATTTGATCATCAATTTCCCAAAGTTTCAATTTTCAATTCTAGCAAGTTTTGGGTTGAGCTTGTCTTCTATTTCTGAATATGTCTCCCCTCTTTCTTCCCTCATCATCTCTTCCCTTGGAGGTAGTTGATTCTCTAATTTGTGTTTTTATTATGATTCATTATTATATTTGATGACATACAGAAATATCACCTCTATTTTTCTTTTACATGCAACACCTTTGCACCTTAAATAAGCTTGAATTAGCTTGCATCTCTTTCCTAGTTCATGATTTGAACTAGGGGTCTATGTTTGAACTTGAATAAGAAATGTGTTGTAATATTATGAAAATAGTCAAACCATGACTGAACAAAGTGGTTAATCAATGGCCATTCTTTCATGTTTTATGGTGAGAAAATCCTATGTAACGGGGGAACCATCCACACACTAAGTAGTTGCTCTCATGAAAGGTGAAGTGTCAAATTATAAAGAATAAAAAACAAAAGGGATAACCTTATTTATCTAGGTGCAACAAGTATACAAAGTAAATCTCAATAGTTGGAAGTCATCCCCTATCAGGATAAAAGGCCACTGCTTTTCCCATCCACCAGATGATAAGCATGCACTAAATAAACCAGGAAGGAATGGGAAACAAAGCTTGACCATACTAGGGATATGCGTATATATCCACTAGGGATATGGATGATCGGTGGCAGTGGAGCAAGGTATATAATGTTATGGTGACTCCATGAGGGATATAGACGCTCGTGGGCAGTGGAGCAACACCTGAGAGATAATATATATGCACCTGGTGAAAATATTTTTCTATTATGAACCTATATCATTCCCATGAAAGAGATACCAACTTGAATCATCGATGCAGTTTAAGGAAATAAATATCACCATCATTCATCCTTTATTTATAGCAGATGAGATTTACTAGTCGACATGCAAGCATCACTAGTGTACACACCACAATGGAATATTTTAGGTAACTTTTGCACATTAATACCATAATTTTTTATCTTAAAAGTAATTATATGACCCTTTGTATTTTTTTCTCATAAGTTAAGGAAGACTAGTAGATATTTTGTCTTTTCCCAATGTGTCACCATTTGTTGTGCCAACACAACACCCTTACTAATTTCTTATTTTATCTTTCTCTAAGAGAATAATTTGCCCCCCCCTACTAAAATTTTCTGTTGGAAAGCCTCTCAGAATCTCTCAACTTGTTGAAAAATCAACTCACCTTATTGATCTTCATTGAAACCTTTCAATCCTTCACTTGGAATATTTCTTAACATGTAATTGTTTTGGACTTTGGTAATATGGGAGAGTTCCTAATGAACTTGTCGATATAGGAAATACCGGTGAGTTCGTGACAAACTCATCGACACTGGAAAGGACACAACACTTAATGTTTTGAGATTGAAATTTAGTGTACCAACAAAGTTACATTAAATGTTTTCAATGCATTAGCCACCTTCCCATGAACTTCTTCGATACACCGGTGAAATTTTGCTAAACTTCGTCGATACACAAAGCTTTATCATTGGTGAAGCTCATGTGACCAAAAATGGTACATCAAATATGTTCACATGATTTTCCCTAACACGCATAACCTCACATGGGAGAGGTTCATCTCATCTTTTTCATACATCATGCGCTGACGAGGTTCCCATCATCTTCGTTTATACATGGTGTATCGATGAGGTTTAGCCTTCTTCCACCGGTACATCATGTATTGACAAGATTCTCTTCTTTCTCTCACCAACACAAACCTTGTTAGCAAGACATCCCTTCATATTGAGACCTCTCTTATTCTCCTCCAACTCAGATCCTTCTCGTTGTGCTCATCATACAGGTCTATATCATTTTCGAAGATTATTAATTTCATACTTGACTAGATAACTGATGACTAATTCCTACCTCGCTTAATCTACATCATGTTGCAATCATAATTATGTGTTTTCATAATTTGGACAAGTATTTTTGTCACCGGTAGTTTTCATTATGCATATCATACCATCTTGTTTACTTTGCACTTCTTGATTTTATGACTAACCATGATCATGGAAGTGTTGTCTATTGTTAGGTGGGTTAATTGTAACATCTACAAGACTTATGCTAGCTTTGAATTGCATCTTAGAAGAAAATTGGTCCTCCCAGCTCCTAAACAGTGGTAGCTCCAGACGTCAGTTGGACATTTTCACGACGTTGTATTTCTAAGCCACTAATGAATGAACTCATCTTGAATGGATGAATTAAGAGTTTGTATAACCCAAATAACACATGAATTGATGGAGCTGAATTCGAGCAAAGAAAAAACAAGAACAAGATCCAAACTTTCATTAAAAACTCCTTTTATTGTAGTTTTTGGGCATTCATCAATTGTGTTTTCCATCCCTAAAATAGGTCAACTATATGATTTATGCAATTATGATTCTAACATAACTGATGAAATCAAAATCTGAGGCCCAAAAGTGCCAAAATGATCACCAAGGATTTATATCCCAAGCCATCCTTTTCATTCATGACACCAATGGGATGTTTGAATGTCATGGTAAGTTATTTAATCGGAAGCATATCCCCACACTCTTTGCATCACAAAAGATGACACCCCAATCGGACGCCGTATGGGAAAGTTGTGAGCCTTCAAAATCATTCTAGGTAATGTCAAAATTCCCTCTAAAAACGTTAGATTGGTTAGCAGTGTCCATCTCACACCAATGCACAAGTTTCGTTGAGGAAATTCCAAGAAATCATTTCAAGTTTAAATATTTTGAAATTTGAATAGTTTTAATTTACTTAAGAAGTATTTAAAATTAAAAAATTGGAAAATTGACTTATTTAAAGAAAAACAGAGAGAATTAAGTTCCATAAAGGGTTTCGTTAAATACTTCATGGGAATGGGGAACATGGACGGGAGGGGGGGCACAACCCGCATTCCCCCTTCTCTCCCCATTGGATCACAAGCTTTAAAATATAAAAACAAAACACTTTCCTGCTTTTAAAACTCTCATCACGTGTGTGGTACTCAACCGGTGACCAAGAGAAGCGCAGATGAACTCGATGACCATGTGAAAAAACTAACCCGATGCACACACGAATAACTTGCAGGGAACCAAGTCGGTCTTTTATATAGATGACATGGGGAACCACGCCGGTCTATACTAGAGCTAATGTGAGGATAGAGGTTGGTTCTCACTGGGAATGAAGAGAGCATGGTGGTTGGGAAAACAATTGATAAGTTAAGGTTCACGTTGATTGCGGAGATGATTGGTAAGGTGGAGGAGGGGAGTAGGGTGTGTCCCATGGCTCCCCCCTCATCATTGGTTTGTGACTATGATGGGGAGATGGGGGTGGAATTCCACCCCCTTTCTCCTTTTAATACATATATATATATATATATATATATATATATATATATATATA